>JASCZW010006163.1:0-107959 GCA_034211315.2 Aedes japonicus | reverse complement strand
TCATCAATTCACTCGTGATAAAGCGGAAACACACTCTAACAAAATAATTTATCTCCGGTGGCACAATACTAGCCGTTTAGTTTGTTACAAAAATAAGCCGATTTAACTCTTTCTGTGGGTGTGAAGGCGAAGCATAATAAAAATGGGGAAATACTACCGACTATCACAAATTTCGGGAGCGAACCGATTAATTTCACTACGTCCTACACAGAGCACGCGAGAACGATGCAACAATAACAAAACACGTCAGATTCAAAGCACGGTTTGCTGCGATCCTTCATCAATGGGGTTGCCAGGCCAGCAGTGGGCTAGTTCCCTAGTGATTCGAGGTGGTAGTGTTTTTCATCTTTCAATACGACGTCATATGAATGTTGTTTGCATATGCTGCTTATTGGGGTTGTCAGTTTGTTATCTATTCAATTTCAGGGAAGTTCTTTCCTGATCCACCAGGAAGCTCCATCGTGAACTTTTGGCAAGTTGCCTTAGGAACTTATGAGTAGTCGCTCCTGCATTTCTTGGAAATGCACAACCTAACTTCGGAAAAGATCCTTCCTGGCATTCTGAGAAACTTCCCCCTTTTTCTTAGCTGCATTATTTATTTGGGAGGTTCAATTGCGTTCGCTTTACGGAGCCGATAATTCATTGTTGTTTGTAAAATTTCATGACATAAAAGTAGTATTAGTAGGAATTAAGCCGATTACTCGCGGTCTATCCAAGGTTAAAATCGGTGAAATTGTTTGGGCATGGGTTGAATAAAGGGTGTTTCGAATAAAATTTGGTCAAACAGTAATGTGTGTGAGTTGATCAAAAGTTTTAATAATAAGTCAAATTCTTTTTCTTCTTCAAGTTCAGTTAATACAGAATATAGGAGAAATATTCAGCTAATTTTCCTTTATACCGAATGCGAATTGCCGGGTCTTTCATTTAACACCTGCCATAAGATTTTGACAATCTCCTTGTCCACTTTATTCACCGCTGAACGCCAGTTTGCCTTGAACTATTTCTCGCTCACAACAGTTTTTTGAGTCTACTTAAGGTTCCGCTTGACGATGGCCCAATATTGTTCGATTGGGTGGAGCTCTGGCGTGTTGGGAGGGCTCTTGTCCTTGGGCACCACTTGAACGTTGTTGGCAGCATACCACTCCATGGCCTATTATCCGTAATGGCAAGATGCTAAATCCGGCCAAAATAGAACGGAACCATTGTGTCGCTTCAGGAAAGGCAGTAGACGTTTTTGTAGGCACTCGCTCAGATAAATTTTCTGGTTAACGGTTCCGGTCGCAATGTAAACGTTGCTCTTCAAGCCACACCAGATATTTGACAGTTTAATATGCTTGAAAATATCTGCCAGCTTTCCTAGTCCGGTTGCCGTGTAAAATTCCTGTCCAAGAAGCTGTTTAAAGTCTGCCTTGACGTAAGTTTCATCGACCTGTACCACGCAATCAAACTTCGTCAGCATCGTCGTGTACAAATTTCGCGATCGTGCTTTGGCCGACGTGTTTTGTTTATCGTCGCGATTTGGAGTCACCACTTTCTTCTAAGTCGACAGTTCAGCTCGTTGTTTAGCTCTACCTACGGTGAAGGCACCACTCCCAGCTTCTTTGCGACATCTCGAACGGAGAAGTTAGGGCTCCGCCCGAAACAGCGAGCAACTCTTTTTGTCGTCACTGTGACCTCCGGATTTCAACTTTCCCCCGATCCAGCTTTCCTGGCTGTCGACAAACCTTCACCGAACACTTATTTCAATACGTTGGTCACATTGATTCAGCCACGTTCAACAATTTCGCCAACTTGGCATGATAATAGTTTGGATTTTCACCATGCACGTGCAAAATTTTGATGCGTTGCTTCTCTTCCTTCGACGATATTTTGATTACTGAAACGCTAATCTCAAAATCAAAATAGAAGCATGATGCTACACGTACACATCTTCAAAATAAGGTGTGTACACTCCCGTTTTATTTTACTCAATTTGTCAGTACAATTGTAAACCATCTCTTTTTCTCTCCCGGAAATGTTACTAAGGTTTCGTAAAAAGTGGATCTACTCAAAAATTGAGTTGATCCACTTTTTGACGAAAATTAAGTAACATTTCCGTGTGAGAAAAAGAGATAGCATACAATTGTACTCTAAAATTGAGTTATATGAAACGGGAGTGTGCAAATTTTGTTAATGCACGATGAAAGTAAATGCGTCAAGTTGGAGTCGACCAAATTTTGATCGAAACACCCTTTAGAGAAACACGGAAATAGGATTCCGTAGTCTCATCAGATAGTTGTTGCCAGCACAATAACTTGTTGCGGAATGGTCAGGGCTCCATTTTTGTGTTCGACCGGTTGTGATACCATTGCTCGACGATGAGACTCCTCAAGAGTAAATTTCCTCCTTAGCACCTCTGGTTTTTTTTCCTTTATTTATTCATTGAATTCTATTAGGTAACTTAAACCTTGAAGTTTTTTTGTAATGTTACAGCTATTTTTACTGGTAGAATAAGCGCTGCAATACCAGACTTTACTAGTTTAGGGTGAAGTTTCTTCCTAAACATTGAGAAGTGAACCAGAACTTCAGGGAAGATCCCTTTAAACATCTTGGAGTTTTCTTCCTGAACTTAAAAGTAATCTAATGAACTTCAAGGAGATCCTCTTCTGAATTATGGGGATGTTGGTTCATGAATTTCTGAGAAATTTCAGCTTGAAACACTAGGAAATACCCCCTACACTTCTGTACAATTTCTTCCTGTTCTCATGAGTAGTTTCTTCCAGACCATATGTGAATCACTGAACTTTGAGAAAGCTTTATTGGGAAGTCTTCTCCTGAACTTCAGAGAAGATCCCATCTGAACTTCTAGGAAGTATAATCCTGAACTCTCACCCCCGGACAATTTACGAAAATATCCAAAAGGTTTTTGTGTGACTACGACGGAAGATGAACCAGCCCAGGGCTGAAAACCACGATAATCAAGGAATTAAAAAAGAAGGATTATCCTGAAGTTTGTGAAACTTTGTTCTTGGATTTTTTAGATATTTCTACTTGAACTTATAGATACTCTGGCAACTTTGGGGAGGAATTGTCCTAAACTTCCGGGAAGTCTCATCCTTAACTTTGTGGTTAAGTATCCTGAACTTCTGGAAAGAATGGGGATTTTTGTTCCTGAATTTGTTAGATATTCCTGCTTGAACTACTAAGAAGTCTCTTTCTGAGCTTCGAAGAACTTTTTTCGAGGAAGTCTCTCCCTGAGCTTCTGAAAAGTCTCTATCTGAACTTTGAAACAGCTCTCTAGAGCTTCTAGAAGATGCTCTCTGAAATTCTGGGATGTTTTTCCTGAACTACGAGAAAGTGATTTTCTGAAGCTCTAAGCAGTCTCCTCCTGTACTTCAAGGAAGTGTTTTAAACTTGTGTTTGCCTGTTAAATGTTTCGAAAAAGCTTCTGAGAATGTCCCTTCTTAATTTCAGAGATGTTTCCCCCGACATTTTGGAATGTTTCTACCTGAACTCCTGAACAGTTCCCTACTAAATATCGAGTAGTTCTTTTCTGAATATATAGAAAATTCGATGAATTCTTTAGGAACTTCGTATAATCTTCGATAAGCTCACAGTTGTTCTTTATAAGTTTGTAAACAAATTTTGTAGAAAATTTAAGAAGCTCAAGAAATTTAAGCCATGTTCTTTTGACTATTATGAGAAACTCATAGAATTTCAAGTCAAAAATCGCTGAGCATATTAATCCTGGTGAGTTGGAGCTTTTTAGTGGAGTATATGTAACTAGAAAATGAGAAGAAAGATTTACATGTACATGAGCGCTTTCCAAACGTCACCTTTTGCCTGTTGAGGTGGCGGATTCGTCCGTGCCTCGACCTACCCCGCAGTGGGATGTTAGGCATCTCTTCATACCTTTCATTCTAGCAAACATTACTGTCCACTCTTGGTGATTTGTTATTTCCATTTAGTTTCAACTCTGTTTATGGCTTAATTCTCGAGTAATTCATGTTAAGGGCCTAAAAGCCATTTGTAAATAATGACTTTAAATGTCGATTTCGCTTGAAGTTTAGATCACTCTCGGGAAATGAAAGCAGCATCTGGTAGAAGAATGTTAGTTCTACCATATGAAGTAGCTGGATACAGTAGAGTTTTTGTGATTGGTAAGAGATCAACGTTTAAAGTCATTGTTTACAAATGGCTTTTAGGCCCTAATCATGAGTTACTCGAGAACTTGACATATTTCGTGTACAATCGGCTGCATTTTTCAGTGGCGTGTACTCATAATCGAGTGACTGTCATTGCAACAATGATATCTCAATTCAAATGTTTAAAATATTATTTACTTTCAAGCAAGCAATAAAACGGATAACAACTCCCCATGCATCTCCTTAGAAACTCGATAGTAATCGAGTAATTGTATAGTAACAACCACATAAGTGAAAGACCATAAATACAGAAGAGCTTAACCCATGAGAACAAACATCCGTCAAGCCGGTCGTCATCGCCGACGCCTTCGACCCATCATAACGGCAAGAACTGGCAAACAAACGATCCTAACCTAACATTAACTCAAATTGGCCCGATATATTATCCTCCGGTTGTCCAACTGCTTGTTCTTCACCTTCACCCACCTGTTCTCTTCCTTTTCCTGAACAAACTCAACTCTTATGGCTATGGTAATGGTGATCCCCCACCTCCGTGCATCAGCCAATTGTATTTTTCATCCATCCATTTCAACACCGTCGTCGTCTGTCAAAATCTTCATCCCTCCCACCGGAATGGCCCCCCTCAGGATGTTCCAAAAAGGTTAGCAAACAATCCATCAACCATTATGTTTCCGCACGTTTTTTTTTTGCTCGGCTCTGCGTTTCGTTTGGAAAGCATAACACCACCCACTTTTTTATCACTCTTTTCGCCTACTCTGACTCTTTCCGCTCATAACGCCTTGTTTTGCTACAGCCAAAGACGAGCCTACTTGTGCTATGACTAATGGCCCTAATGTGCGGATGAATCAAATGATAAAATTGCTCCGCTAGCCGACGTTTTCTAGCATCAATCAGCGAAGGTCGAAGAAGGATGTAAATGCCGGTCATTTCGGGAAGGCTTCCAAAATGATGATGATTACCTCCCCACCCCCAATTCCGTCCGGCTTCGCATCCCCTTATTTGATTTCCGACGAAAGTTTGCGGGTATGCAAATCATCCCAAACGAGAGGCTTTATGTCAAAATCGATCGCTCGGAAAATGCGATTCTTTTTCTCCGCACGTCCCGGGGCTAATTGGGCCTTTTCTTCCGAACAATTTAATTACAGCGCTTTCAGGCTGATGTTGTTCGTTGGAGATCCCATTTGTTCGCCAAATTTCATAGATGACGGTGCACTGTGGTGCGAAATGGATATTTAGGTGGAAAACTTTTTTCTGTATGGCGATTTTGGTCGTTGATTAGTGGGATGAACTCATAAGTAATCGTATTAGACTTACAAGGGTTGCATGATTAATATTTAAATTATTTTTAAAAAGGGTGCCTTTTTTGTGTGCTTCAAATTGGTGTGCTTATTGTGTTTCGGTTGTTGTGATGCATGCATTGAACCGTTTTCCATGAAAATTTATTGTGAAGGGGTTTATATCGGTACCCATTTAATTACAAAAATGCTTTGTGGACTGCATTAAATGCGACCATGCGATTCTCTTAAAATTTCCACCCATTGTGATTTCTAAAATGACACAGCTCTTTAGAAGATTGTGGGATTTTTAGATGTTTAGTCAACGATTCGAATGGTTCTGTTCCCATTCAAAGCAAATTTGGATCGGATCAAGTGTTTTGCAACACCAAAAACCCAGCGACCACCACGAAACAGCAACTTGCATGAAACAGTTGTAATCAAGACGAGCTTTTGTATACAACATTATCCGTAATGCATGAATTTTTCCAGAACTTTACTATATGTTAATTTGTAAGTTTTTCGACGCCCCATACATGTGCATTATTTTGAACAGAATTTAACACTCCTTTTTCGAGCTGTGTTGAGTGTAGTTTAAAGGATAATGTCTGCGCAGGGATTCCGATAATTTCGCTTATGATTGTAATGTTGAAGAACTATGGACAAAATGGTCCACTGGTCCACTTACAGTGCAAGTTGCTAGAATACAAAAATGGCTGCAATCGTGGTTGATTTTCGGATCGACTTCGCCGGCGCCCGAACCTTAGTAATTACAAAGATTTCACAACTTCAATAGAACTGCAGCTTACACAATACTCGGGAACAGGAATCTCGGATAGGTGAACTTCTACCTCAGATCTACTTCAGATCGACGGTGATGAAATCGAGGTAGTAGACGAATTCGTGTATCTGGGCTCATTGGTGACCGCCGATAACGACACCAGCAAGCTGGCAATCGTGCCTAGTTTGGACTCCGAAGAACGCTAAGACTAAACAAAGTTCGCCGAACTACAGATAACCATCTTATTTATTTATTTATTTATGTACATGGCATTACGTCACAATACTATAACATAGCCTGATATACAATATCCTTCCATAATGCCCGATTCGTAGCTGCTCTTCTCCAATCCCTTGGGCACCTTGTACCCCCTAGGTCTTGCTCCACCTCGTCTGACCATCTTGCTCGTTGCGCCCCATGTCGTCTTGTACCAACCGGATTCCCGTCGAACACCATTTTTGCAGGATAGTTGCCCGGCATTCTCGCAACATGTCCTGCCCAGCGTATCTTTCCAGCTCATACCACAAAAGTTCAACTCAGTTTACGCAGTTGTTTCTACGGATCAATAAAAAAAATCTTTCCAGCTTTTGCCAACTTATAAATACGGGATTCGCCGGCGAGTTGCGCGAACTCATGGTTCATCCTTCGCCTCCATAGTCCGTCCTCCTGTACTCCACCAAAGATCTCACGGCTGTTATCGTTGTCCGCAGTAACCAGTGAGCCGAGATAGACAAATTCATCGACTACCTCGAACTCATCGCCGTCGATCGTTACACTGCTGCCCAGTCGGGTCCTGTCGTGCTCGGTTCCGCCTGCCAGCATGTACTTCGTTTTGGACGTATTTATCTTCAACCCAATCTTCTCTGCTTCACGCTTTAGTCTGGTGTACTGCACTGCCACCGCTTCAAATGTTCTGCCGACAATATCCACGTCATCGGCAAAGCAGATAAATTGACTGGATCTGTTGAAAATCGTGCCTCGCATGTTAAACGCCTCTCGTCGCTTAAAACCTTCAAGATCAATGTTGAACAGGAGGCAAGAGAGACCATCACCTTGCCGAAGCCCACTGTGGGATTCGAATGAACCCGATAATCCACCCGATATCCTCGCACAGCACTGGGTTCCATCCATCGTAGCCTTGATAAGTCAGGTCAGCTTCCCCGGAAAGCTGTTCTCGTCCATGATCTTCCATAGCTCATATCGGTTAATTGTATCATATGCGGCTTTGAAATCGATGAATAGATGATTCGTTGGGACTCTGTATTCACGGGTCTACGAAGGTAGACCGTCCTTCGATGAAGCCGGCCAGATAACTTCCCACAAATCTATTTGCTAGTGGCGACAGTCGCTGGAAGATGATTTGAGATAATACTTTTAAGGCGGCATTCAGGCTTGTTGCCTTTCTTATAGATTGGGCAGATAACCCCATCCTTCCACTACTCCGGTAGCTTTTTGGTATCCCGAATCCTGACTATCAGTCGATGCAGGCAATTCGCCAACCTGTCCGGGCCCATCTTGATAAGTTCAGATGACCATCTACAAGACATTAATTAGACCGATATTTCTCTAAGGCCACGAAACATGGACATTGCAAGTGGAGGACCAACGCGCCCTTGGTGTCTTTGAATGGAAGATGATGCGTACGATCTTCGGTCCAGATGGAAGACGGAACGTGGAGGATGCGAATGAACCGGGCGAATCGCATCAGTTGCTGGGACAACCTCCATCGGCATCGTACACATTGCTAGAATCGGTAGACTACGATGGGCTGGGCATGTCGTAAGAATGTTGGACGACAGCCCTGTTAAAATGGTTCACGAAAACGAATCGGCGGTTACAAAATGAAGAGGCACACAACGAGCAAAGAAGGTGTTCTGGAGCGATTCTGCAACCGTTCTTTCCTGGCTACGTGCTGACCACAAGCGATATAAGCAGTTCGTTGCGTGTCGAATTCGGGAATTGTTGACGACAACTGAGGTTGAAACCTGGCGCTGGGTGCCTTCCAAGCAGAATCCTGCTGATATTGCAAAGAAGTAGGGAAATGGCCCAGATCTATCCGCTGAAAGTGTCTGGGTCACAGGCCCAGCGTTTCTACAGTTACCAACAACCGAATGGCCTAAGCAGCGAACATCTCTACAACCGACAGAAGAAGAATTGCGTCCCTGCTGTTCCCACGAAAGGGTATGGATTGAGTGGTATTCTCAACTGAGCCAAGCTATTCGCATTGTCGCATATGTTTACCGTTTTGCTGGTAATCTTAAACTCAAGTTAGCAGGTCAGAAACGAGTCGAAGGCTCAATATCGTCCGAAGAACTTCAGAAAGCAGAGTGCCATATAATCCGCGAGGTACAGTGGCAAAACTTTTCAGACGAGATGGTACTCATGAGACGCAACCATTCAAAGCCAAGGAACGAGCAGCTACCGTTAGACAAAAGCAGCACCTTTTACCAGCTATGTCAATTTCTGGATGAAGAAAGCATCCTTCGAGTTGAGAGCAGAATCGTAGCAGCTCCAAACATTAAACGGGATACATAATTTCCGGTGATTCTCCCTGCGAAACATACTCTCACCGCGATGTTATTGGATAGCTATCATCGTAGATACCTGCACGGTTATTCGGAAACCGTAGTAAACGAGGTTCGCCAGCGATTCTACATTCTGAGGTTGAGAACAGCAGTAAACAACGTTACAAATCGGTGTCAATGGTGCCGAGTGTATAAGTCTTCGCCGAAGATACCTCGCATGGCACCCTTACCACTAGCGAGAATGTCGTCATTCGTACGGCCGTTTACGTATGTTGGCCTGGACTTCTTCGGACCGTTGTCGGAGAAGATTGGGAGAAGCAGCGCAAAACGCTGGGTAGCGTTATTCACGTGCCTAACTATACGGGCGGTACACGTTAAAATCGCTCATAACCTATCTTCGGACTCATGCATCAAGAGCATTCGGCGTTTCATCTGCCGTAGGGGATCTCCGGCTGAGATATACTCAGATAATGGCACAAACTTCCAGGGCGCCGCTAGATTGCTGAAGGAGCAGATTGAGGAGTTAGCCACTACGTTTACTGGCCCTTCAACTAAGTGGGTATTCAACCCTCCAAGTACTCCACATATGGGTGGAGCGTGGAAGAGTATGGTCCGTTCCGTCAAAGCTGCCGTGGAGGTAGCGTACAACAACAATCGTAAGCTAGACGACGAAGCGTTGTAGACGTACCCAAGCAGAGCGAACATCTAGAGATGTTCTATGGACCAATTTATTTCCATGATCTGGGACGAGATGCCGATTGACCAGGTGCGTGCCGCGTGCGATTATAAAAAATGTAGATGACACTCCAAGCTTGTTTGTGACATCTTGACCGATGAGGCTAGGGTTCTGCTTGCAACCGTTCCTTACTGAACCAGGCTCGTTGGCTGCCAACAAAAGTTTCCCGTATATTTTCATGACATTCGAATTTAATTGAAATGAATGGAAATGGAATTGAATTGAATGTAAAACGGATTTCAAACGGATCCAAAATGGAACTTTAATGGAACTGAAATGAAATCGAAAGCGGAACCGAAACGAAACCGAAATAGAAGCAAAATGGAGCCAAAACGGAATGAAAACGGAACCAATATGAAACTGAACCGGAATTGAAATGGACCTACCTTAAATCACCCGTCGCCCTATAGTAAGTGAAATACTAGACCCTCACTGAGCTGACCCTCCGCATCAACTTCTCAATTGCCGTCTCTTGTTTTGTCTTGTTTCGTTTACAAAGAAACTTAAAAACATCGAATTAGAGCGTGGATTGCTTGATAACATAAGTTGCCATGAATATAAACACTGTACTTTTAGTCGTTTCCATTTGATTGAAAGTAAGAAGTCCAAGAGTGAATTGCGTCCATAATCCGCCAGTATCACACCTGAGGTTACTGCCTTTACATAAACGTACTACAACGTGGCAGTGAGAAAGTGATAAGAATATGTGATACTTTCAATACTGGTCAAATTCTTGGACTCACATGCATGTTTTTAGCATGAGATAAGCTCTCTAACCGTCGACAAGGAGGAAAATTTGAACCACGAGAGGGCTACTTTGATAACTGAAAAACAATTGTTAAAATGAGGGGTTTTCAGGTTTTTTTAAAACTCTCGATTGAAATAACAGCGTGAAGTTTAAGTCGATCAAGTTTTGACCGTAACGAGCTTCAAAGTTTCCCCTTAATAACGAGCTTCAAAGTTTTCCCTCATGTGAAACGGGCACCTCTTGATAGGAGATTTGCCTTTTTTTTTAAATATTGAAATGCTAAGGCGCGCGAGGCACTGTAAAGTTCTGTCCAGTTAGAATCCGGAATTACTTTTGGTGTTGCAACGGGCTGCAAAATGGTGAGTCGACAAATGTGATGGAGCGTGCGTCCCCGCAACATAGCTCTGGTCCTCACAAGTTCCTACCTCATGCTTTCACGGGTCAAGAGATGACAAAGACCGCCAGCTAAGGGTTGCGTACTTAGCCTGTAGTGCAGCCTGGGCACTGTTGTTCTTCTGACATCAGCTAGATTGAGGAGGTGCGTGCCGAGCGTCTTTCCACCAAGGAGGTGCGGCTCAAACAGCGGCTGAGTAAGAAACGGTGTATCTCGTCAGCTATACCTTAGGAGGCAGTCCCACCAACCTCTCACCAATTTCCGAGTATTGTATGAAATTTTGTTTTCCTTCATGGCAATGATAATGCAAGTCCATCTACAATTGTTGCAGGACCACAACCGAAAGACATGCAGACAGTACACATTTTATTCTCATTTTATATCATAACATCCCTTCACAATATTTATTATGCTATTTTCAGCTTCGAATTTATCCGTTAGTTTTAGTCCACTATTGAGCGAGATAAGGCGCTTTAACCTTGGCAATTATTGCCAGGCTTTTGGTTAAAATGCCAAAAGTTCATCCACAGGCAAAAGGAGCATAAACCAATCTTGCTAGCATCTATGCTCCCAACGATAAAGTACAAATTATCACACTATTTAACTCTACATGGAAGCGTTTGGTACGGGAGGTCCACGCTTTCTTCCTTCCCTTGATTCAGAGTAGTAGAGTGATTCTAGATCTTTCTGGAATCGCTCTATTTCTTGGAATCCTCTCTGCGGCACATACTACGCAGTTGGCCTGGCCGATGACAAGAAAAATGATGTATTCAAGAAACCATCATTTTCCAGGATGCTTTCAAGAATTGGCTGCGTTAGTATGAGATTAGATTAGATTAGATGTCAAACGGGCACCTGATGATCGGAGATTTGCCTTCTTAAAAAAAATATTGAAATGCTCAAATTCGCGAGGCACTGTAAAGTTCTGTCCAGTTAGAATTCGGAATTAATTATGGTGTTGAAGTGGCACGGCAAGTGACCGCTGCAAGAAATCTTTTACAGCGATTTTTTTTACCTAAACACCCACTTTCTGTGGTATAAATTTCACGGTGTTTTGTGCAGCGAGTCAAAAGTTATTCCAGATGGAAGCCGTGAGGAGAGAATCCATTGATTGATTATCCAATGTGGTCCGCAATAAAAATCGCAAAATCGTGGAAAGAGCGTGGATCGAGTGCCTAAAGGTAAGCGTCGTAGTAGAACATAATGACCGCAAGCTGAACCAGAAGGTGTTGAGAACCATCAGAGCAAACCCTGGACTATCAGATAATGAAATCGCACAAAAATACGCTGCTACTGGCAGTACCGTTCAAAGGATTCGTTTGTGAGCAGGATATCGTTGTTATCGAGCCAGCAAGCAACGAAACAGAACGCAAAGTTTCGTCACCAAAACTCGAGCTCGGAAATTATACCAGCAGGTTTTGACGATGTACCAAGTATGCCTGCTCATCGACGATAAAACCTACGTCAAAATGGATTTCGGACAGCTTCCTGTGAAGTTTAAGTTTGCTTTTATGAACAAATTTGCCGAAAAGCTGATGATTTGGCAAGGGATATGCAGCTGCGGAGCAGAGACCAAAGTGTTCGTGACGAATAAGACGATGGACTCAAAGCTGTACAAGGAAGAATGCCTCAAAAACCGCATACTACCTTTCATTAAAGCCCATAAAGGTCCAGTGAAGATCTGGCCAGGTTTAACTAGTTGCCACTACAGCCGGGAAGTCATCCAGTGGTATCGCGATAATAACGTAGACTTCATCGATAAAAACATAAATCCACCCAACTGCCCGCAGTTTCGGCCCATCGAGAGATTTTGGGCAATAATGAAGCGGAAGCTTAAGAAAAGTGGAACAACGGCTCGGGACGCGACTCAGATGACCAAAATGTGGAACAAATGTGCCAAGGAAGTTGACGCCGGAGGTGTGCAGCGTTTGATGGGAGGAATAAAGAAGAAAGTGAAAATTTTCATTAGAAACGAAGATATATGATTTGTATTGTGTTGATTGTTTTCCTTAATTTACAGTAAATTAACTTTGTTTTGATTTATTAAACTTATTTGTACGTCAATTCGTTACCAAGATACAGATGATTTTATTATTCCGGATTCTAAATGGACATAGCTTTATTTCAAAACTTCTCATAAGAGTTCAGCACCCCAAAAATACACAAACATCATTCAACGTCTCTCCTTAGAAGCCATTTCAATGCTTGGCCGGCATTTGTATGGAATCGCCCCATTGTGCAGAAGCGAGACCCGAGACAATGAGCCGACTTCTCAAAGGAAGAAACCCGTTTCGCTTGGTTTGGCGTATTTCACCATTAAGCAAATGTTGAAATGTTTCTTTCTACTGCTCTCTGATTCATTAACTGAATGAGTGCAGTCACTTGCTCCAAAAAGTTCCATTCAGTTCACGTGAAACGAGTGGGTTCCAAGCAGTTGCTCGTACCGTCGCGGAAGGGTTTTTTTTTAGCGTCGTCGTTATACGTTATGTATGAAAGAAAAACGAAACGTTTTTGCACAAGTTCCTGGCCATTTGAAAGCTAATAGGTGCAGTAAAGTGCGCGGAGCATACATTATGTTTCCCCTGCTCGTTCTTGAATTAACGTCAAACGAAGCGGAAGTTGAGCAACAAATGAGCTTTGAAGGAGCCGTGCATTTCATTCCGCATTTCAATGATTCAGGTGCTGGTGCATTTGAAAAAAGCATCTGGTTGTTGGACGAAGGTTCTAGTTGCGTTGATGTAGGACTTAGTTACTATTGTTAAGTATTAACTCTTTGGAAATAATGTGATGCTTCTTTGTCAGTCAATTGTTCAGTAATTCATCCATAGCCAAAATGCAGGACTCAAACGTTCATTAGAAGTCAATTCTGTATGCAAATCAGTCGTCAGTTAAAAAAATACCTCCCGGTATTCTTTCCTTCTTTGTTCTGATGACCAACCCGTTGAACTTTGCCACATTGGAAATCGATTTCCATTTTCGTCCTGCTCTACCGGTCAACCCGAATTGCTTTGTAATTTGATTTCGCTCGGTCAGTAATTAACCCGAATCGCTTCCCCTTAACTGCGCTGCAAACCGTGTCACATTCGAATGACAAGGGAGTGCGATTTAAAACAAAATAAACGGATCTGACCCCGGGAAGCACTATCAATTTTCCGATCAATCAGTCTGTGAGTGTTACATTTTTTCCCTCCGGTCATCGGATAATCCCACACTGCAATCTTCAAATCAAATGGCCAGCACTACGGCAAAACAAACAGCCATACTTGGTTGATTTAATTAAATCCACCCGCGAGCAACACCCACAAATGTACGAACACACCTCGGGAGCCACACGGTGTTCACCATTCACGGAAGCTGACAAAACAAATTTATTGCCACCATTCATTTTGGTTTTCCGTTGCCGGCAGCAACGGGCTCGCGCGCGACAATAACAATAGACGGAAACTCCGACCAGAACGTAAATAGCAAGCACTGAACGACGACCCCAATCAAGCGTTTCGTCCCGTCTCTCCGGCCACCGACGACCAACCCGACGACTCACCTTCAGCAACAACCAACTCATCCGAGCAAGCTGAAAATCCAATAAACATGTGCTTTCGCAGCCTGCTCTGATCCTACCCAGCCAGCATCCTTCGGCTCGCTTTAAAACACTTTAAATGAACGGGAAGCTTGGGTTGGGGGGCAAGGTCGATGGCATTTGCGCGAAATACGAGAACTGAATACTAATTAGCATTTCAAAAGCTCACCTCGCAAAAACAACTTTTTCTCGCTTTTCCCTTCCGCAAAAGCCGAACAATGCGATACCCGCATTCGTCGGAAAAGTTTGTATGGTTGTGGAAAGTGATGGGGTACGGGCGGGGAGGGGCGGTAAAAGTTCAGATCCACAGAATTCGGAGGGTATTTATTTACTCAACATTGCGGCGTTTGTGATTAAATGGAAGCATTGCCGGGAAATGGGAGCATTTCGAAGGCTTGGTTCGAGTGCCATGTCCGGAAGAGTGCTCTGCTTTGCATTGTGACACGGTAGACAAGCTCGCTGCTGATTGGAGTTCATTAGAGGGCTCTCGTCGATGCTCGCTTTTGAACTAGAGTGTGGATTTTTTTCTTCTAAATTAGATCTAGAGAAAATTTGCATGTACGTACAGACGTGCATTTTGGATGCCCATTATTTCCTAAAATTTTAAAAAGTGAACACTAGTTCGTTATTGGGTTGAGGTTGGAACTTCCGGGTAAATTTTAAATTGTACATCAGTCAGTAACTAAAATGCTCTTTTTTGGCAACACAGCTAATCACTGTGAAAATAGATTACAAAACATGGGTCGCATCAACCACTCAACACGCAGATTCATTCTAAACAAATGATGTTTCTGAAAAGCTATCGAGCATTGGCGAAAATAGCGAAGTGTTCAAAGTCTTCAAAATCGTGAAGAAGTACCTTGTAGATTATTCTTGTTCTCTTGAAGACATACCGAAAGCCGTACACCGAAAGTTGCCAATGGACCGAAAAAAGGAGCTGGCAGCAGTGCATTTTTTGAAGTCAAAGAAATCGTATTCTGTTCCTTAGTAACATTGCCTAAACCATCCACCTTTATTAAATTTCCTCGGGTATTAAAAATAACTGACATTAGAAATTAGGGTCAATATTGCCCCTGATTTCATCCCTTTCTAGAATTATGAAATTTCAACCTAGATACAATATTCATACCCCATTTGAAAGTTTATGGTCTCAATAACTTGGTTCCAAAACTTGGTTCCAGTAGCATTACCCACATTAATTTCGATGTGTGAACAGAATTGCATACAAATCATTCCAGACTAAAGGGTGTTCCGATCAAAATTTGGTCAAACAGTAATGTGTGAGTCGATCAAAGTTCTTCGTTAATAAGCGAAATTCTTCTTCTTTTTCAAGTTCAGTTAATTCAGAATACAGGAGAAATATTCCGCTAAGCTTCCTTCTTACCGAATGCGAATTGCCGGGTCTTTCGTTTTACACCTGCCATAAGATTTTGTACAGTCTCTTTGTCCACTTTGTTTGTCGCAGAACGCCAGTTTGCCTTGAATGTTCCTCGCTAACAACAGCTTTTTGAGTTTTCTTAAGGTTCCGCTTGGCGATGGCCCAATATTATTCGATTGAGCGGAGCTCTGAGCGTGTTGGGAGGGTTCTTGTCCTTGGGCACCACTTGAACGTTGTTGGCAGCCCGGGTAAAGTCTAATATCACAAAGATAGCAATTCGAAACCTTATTCTGATATCAACATCAAATAAAAATAAAAATTTGATTTCACTTCACAATTGTCAAATTCGATATCACATTTAATTTTCATCATGATGTAATCTTGCGTTCACTTTTCTTTGAGAAAGATCGCATTGTTTTTATCGTCTTGACAAATTATCAAGTAGAATACTTATTTGGCTATCAGCAGGAAAATATGAAGAACATATTAACTTTTCAATTTGCTCTCACTGATAGCAGGATCTGTTTTAAATTTAATGTCACAGGAATAAATGATTGCTATCAGTTTTTATTTTTTAGCCGTTAAAACGACCAAAACGACAGCAACTTGAGTAATCATTATCGTCAATTTCATAACATCTTGTTGAGTTTTCAATTCGATCTCAAACTCTTCTCGGGAGCATACCACTCCATGGCCTATTTATTTGGTTATGGCAAGATGCCAGCTCCAGCCAAAATAGAACGAAACAATTGTGTCGCTTCAGGAAAGGCAGTAGACGATTTTGCAGTCAGTCGCTCAGATAAATTTCCTGGTTGACGGTTCCGGTCGCAATGTAAACGTTGCTTTTCAAGCCGCAGGTACAAATGGTCTGCCACATCAGATATTTCTTCGCAAATTTTGACAGTTTAATGTGCTTGAAAATATCTGCCACCTGTCCCCGTCTGGTTGCCGTATAAAATTCCTGTCCAAGAAGCTGTTTAAAGTCTGCCTTGACGTAAGTTTTATCGTCCTGTACCACGCAATCAAACTTCGTCAGCATTGTCGTGTACAACTTTTGCGATCGTGCTTTGGCCGACGTGTTTTGTTTATCGTCGCGATTTGGAGTCACCTCTTTCTTATAAGTCGACAGTTCAGCTCATTTTTAGCTCTATCCACGGTTGAAGGCGCCACTCCGAGCTTCTTTGCGACATCTCGGACGGAGAGGTTGGGCAACTCTTTTTGTCGTCGCTGTGGCCTCCAGCCTGTGATTTTCTCCCGATCCAGCTTTCCTGGCTGTCGACAAACGTTCACCGAACACTTTCAGTACGTTGGTTCAACAGTTGATTTAGCCACATTCAACAATTTCGCCAACTTGGCGTGAGAGTAGTTTGGATTTTTACCATGCACGTGCAAAATTTTGATGCGTTGCTTCTCTTCCTTCGACGACATTTTGATAACTGAAGTGCTAATCTCAAAATCAAAATGAAGACATGATGCTACACGCACACATCTTCAAAAAATTTTAATGCACGATGAAAGGAAATGCGTCAAGTTTAAGTCGACCAAATTTTGATCGAAACACCCTTTAGTTGTAGAGAGTTGCCGTCTTCGGCAAAGTTTCTCAGTATGTCAGTAGTCAAAACGTCGAAAGTAACATTTGTTAACAATGACCTCTAACGTTTTTTTCTGGGATCTGTTTGCTCCCAAAACCAAAATAGCACCAGAAACAAATAGAGGGAGTTATTACCTTCCCATCGGTAGTGGAAATAGGTGTTAGCAACCTGGCATTTCCAGGAAATTTACGTTTTAAGTCATTGTTTACAATTGTTCCTTTCGACCTTTTGACGATTTTGTCTAGATTTGTCGTCTCTTGATATTATCATATTTGCCCCAGATATTTCCGTAGAGATGGCGCTGCAGTCATAGCCAAATAAAGCTCTATAGACCTGTCGTTTTTTATAACGGTTCTCAGTATATCATTTCTCGAGTAATATTTCAAATGGACGTAAGTAACATTTGGACGAAAATGAGAAAATGAGCATTGAAAAAGTTCAATTATTCTTATTCTTATTTGTAAACCGGACATGTTTATCCTGATTAAATTCCACTGAATGACACATTGGTAAAAGATATTACATCGCTAGGAGCTACATTAGGAGTGAAAATTCAAGTTTCAGTAAGAAAAATGTTTCTTACAACGGTCAGCAATAGAAAAAGATAATACGTCATTTTGATACGTCAGATAAGTTTGATAAGTAGATGACATGTTACTTGCGTCAAAATGATATGTCATTCTGCAAATGACAGTGTTGATACGTCGAAATGTTACGTCAAGCTGTCATATTTCACACAGATACGTCGAACTTATCAAAACGACGTATTCTGTTTTTCTGCAACAAAACGTTGTAAAAATATCTTTGCTGAAAAACTTTATTTATACTAAAACTAATCTTAAATAATCATACCACAAGGTTAAAAGACTTTTACAAATGCGTCGTTAAGGGGCATTCAAATGATATAAAAATGAATCGAAGGTTACTTTTCAACACAAGCGGCGTATCTACATTATTCCCAAAAGTGCAAAAGTGATTTTACACCGTTTTGTATAAAGTTGATTAAAACTTTCTGGAATAATCTATCACAAAGTTCAACAAATATGGGTATGTTTACATGATTTTTTAGTAACATGCCATGAATATCGCGTTTGTTTACATTTTGTTACTTAAGTCATTTTGAAAAAGTACTCGAGATTTGTCGTCTTGTAAGTTTGTCATATTAGTTCCAGATCTTATCGCAAAGATGGTGGGTTGACAAAGATGCTGCAGTGCCATCTGTGCGGTACGATGTAGAACTAATATGATTATTTCAACTGTCTTAATTTTACATTCTCAACAACTTTGCTTAAAACGGTAACTCTCTAGAGCCCCATTTGATAATGATATACTGCAGCGCCATCTTTGAGGCGCAATTTGGAACTTGTCTGATAATGTCAAGCGACTACATTTTACATTCTCAACAACTGCATCGAAGACGGCAACTCTCTAAAGTCTCATTTGACGCAGATAGACTGCAGCACTACCTCTGCGACAAAATCTGCAACTAATATGACTAGGTCAAATGATTACATTTTATTGCACAATCAACTTTGCCGACGATGGTCACTCTCTGGATCTTCATTTGGCAAAAATAGACTGCAATGCTGCTGCACGACTTGAATGATGTGATAACATCGAAAGACGATTCTTTACGCACTGAGAAACTTTGCTCACGACACCAATTCCAAAACTTTCTTACCTTTGTTGCAGATTTCCGGGGGACAATGTTAACGGAACTTTTTTTTTTTATTCCAATGCAACCTTTCAACATTGACTCTGAATGAAAAATTCGAAATTCTACGAAGGGTTGAAATCTAAGTAGTTAATCACCCTAATATTTTATTTGTCGCATATTTTGTACCACCACCTTGAACTGATTTAAAAAAAATGTTTATACAAAAATGAAGAATTCCGTAAAATATTAAAAGTCAGAAAATTCAGTCCTATTGGTTAGAAATTAAAACAGATAGCGAACATGGAAGTCAATGTGTGTGTGAGTTTGTGCAGCGAATTAGAAGTTGTGTGTGTGAGATTGGATCCCTTAAATTCAATGGCCACTTTTACATGTTTAGGAGATCGGAATAAAATCCCTACACGGAAGAAACAAAGCACCTAAAATTGAGTTTATTTCACCCAACTCTGGAGTTCCGTGCGGGAAGCCAAATTTGAGTATATGCCATAGTACACAAATTTGAGTAACTGTACTTAAAGTTTCTGGTGGGTAAATTTAATATAATGCAATAAAACTTGTAAAAACCAAAAAATGCGCACTTTTCCGCTCGGTTAGTTAGCAAATGTTGCACAACATTGAAAATAAAATGCCTTTCTCGTGATCATACAATAAATACATACTTTTTCTTGATAATTTTATTGATTTTTTTTATTTCTTAATTTCCGTGGTTTTTAACAATAACGGCAAGTTTAGTACCGTAACATATTTATTGTTTTTCGATATAGGAAGGTCCAATAAATATGTCACGCTGTAAGGGGGGAGGGGGGTTTGGGAAAACGTGACGATTCATACAAAAAAATTGAAGGCCCATACAAAAAAGGTGACAAGGGCCCTCCAAGGTGACGTAATTAATGGACGTTCCCTATTTAAATCTGGTATACGTCAAATAATAAAAGTATGCAAACGACTCCCATTTTTACTCAAAAATGAGTTGTCAATAAAGTACTTACCCATTGAGTAATCTGTACCTTATGTGCAGAATCAAATTTATCCATTTCTTCAGTTCAACAACGGTACTTAATTTTAAGTTTGAAAATACTCAATTTTAGGTACTTTGTTTTCCGTGTACAGTTGCTTTGATTGTCAAGGCAATAAGCATTACAGCAATGAAGCAAATGTCGCTCGCACACACTTACATGGCGAGGGAGATGGGAGTGTGATGACGAGTAAAAATAAAAGTAGAACACTTGACAGTGGAGTAGCAACAGTGGCCAATAGCGTTGCGGTATTCTGTGGTATTGTCTCACCCATATTGAAAAGTTGTTTAAGGTCTATATAGGGACCGGACATAGGCCGCCATGTTGTATCCAAAACGAACATTTCCCATACGATTTGATAGTTGTTTTGGATACATCCATTGTGCCAGAATCACGTTGTCCGGTCTATTACTTGAGTGTCTATACTAGGGGTGAGACAGCACTACGCTTAGTTGCTCTGATGCACCGAATAACTCGCGAGTAACGCGCGAGTTACTCAATACAGCATAAAATTGAATCAATCTACATCGGTTCTTATCGGTTGCCAGAATTTCAAAAACTTAGACTTCTATATTTGTTTAAAAAATTTAAGATATTCTGCTAATGCGAATTGAAGATGGAGCAACGATGAGCCCTAATTCACGACTTTGAGGCTTCTAGGAATATTTTATGTAGGATACGTGATACGAATAGCTTGACTACAGTCAAATGAGTAGGTATGATAACGATAAGTAATGTTTGGTAATTTGCCAAACATCGAATCTAAGAAGCTTAAAGGTTACGTCGGAGTGCAACGGGCTAAGCTTGTTCGTTTCTTCTCTAGCCCTTGTTCCACAGCACAAGTTCATAGTCTGATCGTATAGCGAAATGATGCTGCAATAGCAAACAGAAGGCAAGCAAAAACTGGTTCACGAACAAGGCAAAGGCTTATGGTTTATTGGCTCACAATTGATAAGTTGCGGATGCGTTTGCGCGAATTTGACAGTTTTCCCATAGGATTTCTGTCAAATTTACGTCAACGCATCCGCAACGTATCAATTGTGGGTGACCCTTTCATAGTTGTTAATACGATGTCAAATTGTACGAGCATATCAGATATGTGGTTTGAGCGAATATAAATAATTTAAATAGTGGATATCGAAAACATTGAAAATTGCTTGTGTCCAATTGTGCACATACGAGAGTTCATGTTCTGGCGAGCGGTTTGTTTGACAGCTGCTATGCAAAATCATAGAGTAAACTCTGAATATACTCGCGATAAGAAGCTGTCTTGCCCCTTGTTTACGGTTGAATAAAGACCCAACGGTTGCTTCCACTGTCGCACTAAGCACACAGCGATACATTTGTTTCGAGGAATCTGTGTGCTGCCATCCGCTTGCCCACACTTGCATGGCTTTGTATAAATCCATAAAACGCTTTGTGGATCATGATGGGCAAAATTGCCTTTTCTGAATCATGCGGATCTCTCAAGATATGATTGCAAAAAATGCAGTTGCATTTTTTACCACAATTTCAACTTTTGGATGTAGAGGTGCCAATTGGTTTCCTGTTTTAGTCAAGTTCATGAGAACCTATCAAGCTTATTTACAACGATCTCAAAATCTTGTTTTCTCAAATTCCGTCTACTTCTTTCAAAGGTTTTATTTCGACTTTAGAACTCGAAAAATGCTCTTTTGAATTGCCGTTTTAGTACCGACCAACCGACATGAATCATATTACTGACATCTACCTGCTGTTTTGCTGAGAACGTTTATTGAAGCACCGAATAAGCTTGGAAACTTGATTAGAAAGTTGATTTCTGAGCAATTCTGGACAAATTAATTTTATCTAGATATAATGGTTTTGTAGGTTTTGACAGATGAGATCGCTGCACGTTTAAATCGGTCGTTATGGAGTCTTGATCCAAAGTGAAGATTGAGTTTCATGTCGGTATCTCGGTGGTCTTATGGTTGGTCCACAATTGATTGTCAGCGGATGGTTTGCGTGAATTTGACAGTTTTCACATAGCTTTTCTGCCAAATTCACGTCAACGCATCCGCAACGTATCAATTGTTGGTGACCCTTTAGGGATCATTCTTATTCCCAAGTAAGATAAAAGGCTGGTTTTTGGCATAACCAGTAAATCGAAGGATAATGATGAGAATTCGATTCAGTTTACTTCTTAAGTAATTAACCGAACTTTCTAGTTCATATTCAAGATTCAAGCTTCTGTCATCATTCTTATCATCTTCTTAAGAAAAGGTTCACGAATGGTTCGTTCAGGAGGTTTTAGAGAATGCTATTCTGCTCAAAAAGTACCTAAAAACAAACTAAACAAAACTACGAAAAAACAAAAGACATTTATATTCGAAATGTTTGTTCTTCTCTAATTCTGCCGCAAATTTAGAATGCTGAGTTGTGAAATAATGATTGACTTCAATTTGATGATTCAGCTAAATTAAATTGATTTTTTCATAAATGCTTACTACCTAGTATCCAACGCGAGTCCTCCTCTCAAGAATCGGTATACTTACCACTGTGCCTTTTTTGTTCTCCATAATCTTATTAGAACCTAAACGTCTCCGATTAGTTCATCTAGAACCCAATCTGAACTACAAATTAATTAAGTTTACCTTGTCGAGTGACAGCTTTCTATGATGGTAATAAAGTTCTTTATTATTGTTTTTGAAAAACTCATTTTTTTGCTCTTGTATCTTGTCAACGTTGAAGTACAACACCAGATCACTTTGCAAATGTAGATTGTTTTGACATTTTTTTAAAGCGTTACTCTTAATTTTACATGTACATCATCAGTTATAAAGTAGTTTAACATAGATGTGTTGTGAACTTTTACGCTGATTAAAAGTACGGTTATTACTTTGATTGAACTTTGTGTTAGAGATTTTTCGAAATTCAAAGCAGGTTCCCAACTAACAACATATGAACTCGAAGGATGAGTTGGATGACAACAAGAAACTGTTTTTTAACTTTCATGTTGCTTTAAATGTTAATGACACTTCAAAGAAAATGAAGTTCTGCCTGTACGTGAAGCGTTTTGACATTTTTCACCATAAAATGCGCATATGGTTAGGAGAATGATACGCTTTAAAAACTCAATTTCCCACTTCACTTAGCCCTTTTTTTTGAGATATTATTCACTGCAAAATGAATCAGAAGAGCAGAGAATCGAACAAAGCAGAACAAACAAAAAAACAACCACGATACCACAGTGAAGTTTGACAGCTGTGACCATTTGGCCGTATGCTGGTTCTCATGGCAGTCAATTGGTTGTGTGAAGGTTCTCAAGTGGTCATGATATCTTTTTCTAGAACATTTTCAAGATCCTTGTGGCCTTATAAAGATTTTATGAACTTGTTTTCACAACCGTCTATAAAGGGTGCCACTTTTTACACATTTCGGCTGTAAAGATGCATAGAGGAGGTGTTGGTGGACAAATCAGTTTTGAATATAGTTTTATCAACAGAGCCGGGAGGAGTGCTATACGGCTGGAATAAAACTAACATTGTTACTTGGGTAGTATCGGAACAGTACAAAATATCTTTAAGCCTACCAACATCAGAACTTATAAGAAGCAAAAAGCACCTGAAAAGACGAATGCCTAGAACGCAAAAATAAGGTCACGGAGCTGCTACAACATTCTTCTGAGAAAAAAGAAACTAACTGATGCATTTTGGTGGATAACGAAACGTACTTTAAATTGGAAACCAGTACGTGTCATGAAGAGTTTATCGTATATCACAACTGGCACAATCAACGGAGAGCATTACAGGAAATATTATATCACAAACGACCGAAAGCAACGGCGCTAAACTACGACCCATTGAAAGATACTGGACAGTTATTAAACGGCATCTCAAGAAGAATGGAAGAGAAGCTAGTTCCGTTGACACTTTCAAGAAAATGAGGCTTCTTATTTCCTTCGATATCTCAGCTGATTTAAGTGGTAGAGGGTAAGTTTGTTCTGGACATAGAAAGTATTTTTTATACAGCAAAAAAAAAAGACTAAGAATGTGCATTACTTATAGTTTATTGTTAAAGCGGTATTTGAAAATGGACAAAAAAAAAAAAAAATCATTCCCCTGATTTTTTTACTAAACGGTTATGTTTCTGACTTTATTCTTCAACCATCATAGTGTGACTCCCCTTTGCTTTCAACACTGCTTCCAGTTGATGCGGAATGATTTTGACAAGCTTTTTGAAGTATCTGTGGATCAATATGTTCTCAGGCTATTTTGAGGGCTTCAAAATAGTTAATTTAGTTGTTCAATTTAGTTTGTTACCGATATTTTGTCCACTCTTGTCCACTTTATCATCTAGATTTCCCCCCAGATTTTCAATCGGATTCAAATCAGGGGATTGCGGAGGCCATTCGGATATTTTTCGTTCGGTTTGACCGAAAGAACGCTGTAGTTTTCTTCATGGTGTTCGTTGGATCGTTGTCCTGTTGAAAGATGTAGTTGGTTTCCAGGCCAGTTTTCAAAAGAAACACCTCCATATTTGCGCAGAGCAAGTTCGCATTCATGATCCTTTTGATATATGAAATAAACTTCCTACTTCAGACCTTACGAACGCTCTCCAGACCGTGATATTCTCACCTTCATGCTTCATTTTTATTTACGAAACACATTAAATAGTGAATAGCATGAGTGTTTGGATATTGATGCACCATTCCACTCAGGAGAACATTTCAAAACCATTTGAAATTTGATGAAAATCGTCCACTATCAAGTGGGTCTGAATTTTTCGCCACTGCACCCTAAAACTTAATCAAACGGAAGTTGCAATCCAATTAGACTGCCTGAAAATCCACTTAAAATACTCCAGCGTCATCTACCATCTCGAGTGAATCATCTATCTGACATTCCCCATTGAGATGTAAATCAACCGAACAGATGACGCGTTCCAGAGCACAGGCATCGCATCACTTTTGCACATGCCCTTCTATCACCGATCTCATCATCAGGGCTAAGACTGCGTCCTTCTGGTAGTGGTGGAGCCGCAATGCAATTAATCATTCTACGTTGTTGCCCGAGTAAAAATAGCTGCAGAATTGCAATTGCCGGAAACCATCAATTTACTCGAATGTTTATTTTTGAGTTTATCAACTCGGTATAAAATCGATTTGAATCTCATTGTACTTTGTTAGGTCGAATGCATTTGACTCATTCTGATAGATAAAATTTAACTCTTCGAGGGGAAAAATGGTCTTGATTGACACTATTCAATTTTCAAAAGTGGCACACAATCTCAAAGATTAAATACAAGAAAAAAATGACTGAACTGTTAAAACCAACTTCGTTGCATTGCTTGACAAATAAATTGACTAACATATGACAGAAGTGTTTGTTTGTTTTTTTTTTTTTAATTTAAGTCGAACCATTTTGCTTTCAAGTGGGTTTGGTAAATCATTCTCTTTAGCAAAGGATACATTAGCTTCAACAGCACGTTACACTTTGTGACAGTCTTATCGGCATCTAACGGCAGCAAAATCCAAAATTTTCGGTACGCGATCTTGTTAAGGGTCCCCCTAAAATATAAGAAATCCCGTAGAAGTATTTGATTTGGAACGCCATATGTAGTTGTGGTCGAAAATCTAAAAGTTTCGTCTCCACTGGCACTATCAATAAGGATGTGTACGAGAAAGAATGTCTGCAAAAGCGGTTGCTACCGTTTATCAGAAGCCACGATTCTTCAGCTCTGATTTGGCCTTTTGTCACTATGTGAAATCCGTCCTGGAATGGTATAAGGTGCAAGAGGTCAAATACGTGCCAAAAACAGGCAAACCACCAAATAGTCCAAAACTTCACCCAATAGAGAAGTACTGGGCTCTAGTGAAGCGGAAACTCTTCGAAACTAAGCAGAAAGCAAATGGAACCAATGATTTCAAGAGAAGATGGATGCATTGATGTAGATCTTCCAATCTGTGAGATACTTTAACAGAACATTCCGGCTTCGCTGCAGTTTCGCAGCTAGCGCTCTTGTTAGCCTACCATTGTGGACGAATGCTGTTTTATCGGTGAACAACGACAGACATCCGTTTTCAGGAGTTAGTTGTATGTCTGAGGTGAACAGATTAAAAAGAAGTGGACCATATATACTTCCCTGCGGAACACCGGCGAAGATCTTTTGCGCATCGGAAACTGCACCACGCAGCGAAACACAGTATGTTCTGTTTATAAGATAGCTCTTCACCATCTTCACGAGATAGACTGGAAGTTCGTATTGATGCAGTTTGAATACCAGGCCATCATGCCAGACGTTGTCAAACGCCTTTTCCAAGAAGGGCAGAAGTTCTTGAAACAGACTTGTTTGGCCTGAGGATGTTAGTGACTCGATTCAATTGATGTATTGTTGATCAATCGCGTCGAAAACCAAACTGACCCTACCTATTGACTCACGAGTATTAGCCGGGACCAACGGCTTTACTTCCCTTCCGAAGGAAGACGCGACCAGATTTATTCGCCTCAGAAAAACCACCGACATCGACTGGGATTGAACCCAGACCCACTGGGGTGCCATGTAGCACTCACCACGCCGGCGAACCTGGAGCCTTCATGTTCTTCGACATTTTGATATTGGTTGACAGTTCGTCAGCTGTGATTTCTAATTCTTCAGATGTTTTGACCAATATTGTTAGAGCTGACAAAATGTCGACATATCTCAGTAGCCTTCTCAGCGGGAGAAATCAAACGATCCTGAGAGCCATTGCTGTCTAGTGGGATCAACGGTGGAATGGGTCTAGGCTTGGTCTTGGTTTTTCTAACCTTGATGATTTTGTTCAAGTGATAGCAGTCTGCTTTTAAGGCAGGCAGACCAGTACGTTGATAAAATTATTAGTGAGACTATCAATAGGTTAGGAGTTGCTCACCTGTGTTGCTTCTGGGATGTGGTACTCCCGGGCCTTGAAGATCGCCTGCTCGATCGACTGCAGTGCCGATCGATGACGTCGGTTGATTCGGGGCGCCTATCGTAATCGACAGTATTGTCGATCTGATGATGGAACTGGACCCAGTTGGCGCGATGGTAGCTGCGTCTGGTTACCGAATGCTGGTTGACGCAACTTTGACCCAACTTCAACCATCACCGGTCTGAGCTGAGTTCTTGGTAAACGGCCGACTGGGACCCATGTTGGTGAGGAAAATGTCGATTGTTGTGTGGGTCCCGAATCTGCTTAACCGGGTGGGTATATCCGGGCCCAGGACCGTGTATTGCCCCTCTTCCAGGTCCTCCGAGGTGCGTTTCGGTTATCATTGTAATGTCAATGGCTCGTTCGTTGAGGAAGTTCCGATAGAAAGAATCCGATATTCTTCTCTTCTCTTCAGCAAGCAAGCGTTCCAGTTGATTATTTAGACCATTTCACGGTCCGTTGAGAAACGCATTCATGTCTTGAATTTGTTCTGAACTGGTTATGCAGAATCGCTTGATTATGGTGGTCTGAGTCAGGATAGCAACGATATCCTCAGTTGTTAGAATCGAGTCATCGATCGAGGCGGGACCTGTACCAGATTACGTCCTGGAAGAGAACTTTGGGATGGCTGGGTTGCTACAGCTGTGAACCGATGCTGAACAGAAGGCTGATTGGGGACCGAACGGTTTGGTGGCACTTGGCGGGTGGGATGGCGGGAAAGTTGTTGGTCATGAGGGCTGAAGGCGGACCAAATCGTCTTCGACAGCCGGGTTTTTTCGATAAATTCTGCCCGCTTTGGGCATTGTTTACTGGTTGCTTAGTGTACCGCACCGCAGTTGGCACACACTGGGTCAGCACCCTCCATCCGCTCACAGGCAAGTTCTTCTCGAAATGAATTTGGTACAGCTGATCGCGATAGCTTCGTGTGAGACGTCGTGCATCTTGTTGATTTGCAACGGTTTGAGTCCATTGGATCTTAATTCATCGGCCAGTTCCCTTTGTCTTCTTCTCCAGAAGGTCACACAAAACCACCTTGAATGGTTTGTTTGTTTCGATGTCGTACGTGAAATATTGGACTGCTTAAGGATTTCCTTGACCGCGTTGAAGAAGTACACCTTCTTCTGGAGACCTTCTGGAATCCCATTTACAAATAGTGACGGCGTTTTCTCCTTCTTTTCTATTTTTGGTTCATCACAGAACGGCGTGGCGGTTGTTAGCCTTTTTCGATGAAAGCATATCATCGGGTGAGTTCAATCCGGAACGTTTACCAATCGTGCTTGAGCTAGGCAGCAGCTTCCTGATACCGGGTCGGACTGGACTGGGATGGACAATGCGAGAGGATACAGTGCATCACGTACCAAAACGAGAGAGCGAACGAAGTAAATAAAAACCGATAAACTTTTTAAAGAGCGAGCGAAAAGACGACCGTATCTCTTACAACTCCTACCCTTTGGTAGTTAAAGCGGATGATAGGCAGGTAAATGGTAATTCGTGAATGGTGATTCGTCAATATTTATTGCTAAATGAATCAGAAGAACAGAGAATCGAATAAACCAGAACAATAAAAACCAACCACGATATCACAAGTTTGACAGCCATGCTGGTTTTCATGGAAGCCAATAGGTTTTATGATGGTTCTCAAGTGGTCATAACATCTTTCACTAGAACATTTTCAAAAAGTTTATGTTCTTCTAAAGGTTTTATTAACTTTTTTTAAAAACCGTCTATATAGTCACTTTGTACAAATTTCGGTTTTAAAGAAGCTTAGAGGAGGTGATGGTATAGACCAAATAGTTTTAAATGCAGTTTTATCAACAAAGCTGGGAGGAGGGCCACTAAAATTGTTACTTGGGTTGACTGATATTTCTTCTGCTTAAATATTTCTTGATATTTCCGATCTCCTCTCAGAGATGACATTTTCCTATGAATCTCTTGGGTTTTCATCTCCTCGGCTAGCAATTTCTGCTTCATCTTCTTTAGATTAAGCTTATTTTCGGTCTTTTTCTCCAACACGGTAACGATAGGGTCGAAACTGTCCGAAAGTGTTAGGAATAGTTGTGCCACAAGATCGTTTTCATGTTATTTGGCGAAAGTATCCTCCAGCGCCTTCAACATTGCCTTGACTGATTGTTTCTACCAAACAATCTCAAGACAATCGTCCGAAATAAAGCTGATCAGCCAGGATTTGGCTTTCAGATCCATCTTAAGAAACAGCCGGTACTTCTTCTTTTAGCGTCTCTGATACTTCCGTAGCTTAAAAGTGTAGCTTTACTCTATATTACCAGTTCGCAAAATTGTCCCTTCTCAACTGAGGAATTTCAGCACTCTTCTTCGTCGAGAGGCCCACAGCTTGAAGAGACTTGGTGCAACCCAGAACTCAAGGAATGAAACGCAGGACTAACGAACACGAATAAATAACGTTTATGCAGAGCAGTGGAACAATTTTGAGTTCGCAACCAATTGACCTCGAATATTGGGAGATGAGTCAGGACATGATTTAAACAGATCGAGTGGAATGGTGATGAATCAATACCTTGAATCACCCGAATAAAGCCTGTCCACGTTAAATTTCGGGCACTTTTCAAGGACTGGCCAGAGCTGAAGGGGTACAAAGTGAAAAAGGTGCCCAGCTTCGTGATGACAAGCAACATTTCACTGCAAAACATTAATGCAAGGAGCTTTACACCATTTTTTGCAAACATTTTCTTGTATCATACACGGACAGCAAAACATATGTACTCGAAGAACTTTAAAGGGCTCTGAGGTCTGCTTTTTAAACCATGTCAATGTGAACGCCGTTGCCATGACAAAGAAGGTGTCCAGTTCTGATGGATCCCGGTACGGTCGTAATCTACACAAAGTTTCGTCTCTACCGGCACTATCAATAAGAATATGGACGAAAAAGAATGCCCGCAAGATATATGGTTAACTCCTGTTTGTCAAAAAGCCATGAATCCTCAGCTCTGTTTTGGCCTGATTTGGCGTCTTGTATCCATGCGAAATCCGTCATGGAATGGTATCAGGTACAAGAGGTCAAATACGCGCCAAAAACAGCAAAACTATCTGGAACTTCATGCAATAAAGAAATACTGGGCTCTAGTTAAGCGGAAACTCTTCGGAACTAAGAAGAAAGCAAATAGTACCGATGATTTTAATAGAAGAAGGAGAATCGTTACTGCGGGCGTATCTGAGAATACCGCACGGAACCTGATGGCGTACCACAGAGAGTTTGAGAATTTTACAGTATTAATATCTTAATCACATATGTTATAAAAACTTCAAATTTATAAATTATATAAGGTCTATACACTGTTTATAGAGCTGTAAAATTTTTAGCTAAAAATATTAATAATTGACAAAGTTCTAGTAGTTTGAACAAGGCGTTTTTTGGAAGCAAAATTTTGCTCGGCTTTTTTTTTTGCTACTGAGTGTATACTGTTAATGATATTGATTGGAGAATAACAATACATTTAACGGCAAACTCCTGTGGTGGTTTTTATGCGGGTATGCTCAAGGCCATGATAGTACATCCAGATTCTCCTCGGTTTAAACCTTCTCTGGCAGGGAACCATGGGAACCATGGTGTGATGTGATTGTCAACCAAGCAAGCACAGCGGTGAACAGTGCTGCACTCAGGGTAGTGGTCGGTGAGGCAAATTGGCGTTTTTCTGCGCCTCTCACCCCATCTACATCTCACTACACACTCAATGTACGTCGGCAAAGTATCCAACAGCCGAGCAATTTTGCAGTTTCTTTTGCTGATATCCCTGTTAATTTTCTTTGTCGGTAGTTTATTCACTGAATTTCAGTAAATTGAAATTCCTAAATGAGCACTTGTTGGATTCTCGTTGAAAAAATTGATTGTGTACATTCTATAAGGAATTGATATATCAGAAAATACCCCTGATTTCACAAAGAAGAAGCTTTATTCAATTTCCTGGAATGTGAGCTCAGATGTTCAAATCTAATCAAAATTTGCTGAGTTTGACTCTGGATGCGATGTCAAATAATGTGGAAATCAAGCTTTCCGATCTGCCGGATTCGAACAACGAAATCTCACCGCTTAATTATGGGGACCGTTTTATCCTGCTAAGGCACCGCCGCTGCACGAAAGCCAAACTCGCTTTGTCGGTGTTGGAATATGCCAAATGATTCGTTGAAATCTGTTTTGGTTCTGATTTGAATTTATTTTCAATTCAATCGAAGCGAGCGACCTGCGATTTGTGGCTGTATTCAAGAAGTACGGCACGGGAAATGTCAAACCACCTCCTCCTCCTCCTCCCAGCACACACGCCACCTAGTGGCATTTGCTGCTATGGTATCATGAATCGAATTTATCCTCGTGTTCATTTCAGTTCGTCATGTTTACCGCTCAACAACAGTTTGCTAACAAGACTTAATTATTTTCCATTCGAAAGCCACCACGTTCCTCGTTTCCTGTCATCAAATATTGGCGACGGTAATGATGACGACGACGACGACGAAGACGACGACGACGACGACGACAGCATGCCAACGCGTCAAAAGCCGTTGTCTTGGAGGCAATGATGTAATGATTCGTTTGCATTCCGAGAACCGGGGCGAAAGACTGTTTTCGGTAATTCGATAGCTCACAGTAGGCTTCGCCCAAACGTCGTTTATCATAAATGGTTGTTTTTCGCGAATAAATTAAAATGTGAGGCGTGAGCTAGACGGTGAACAAACAAAACTCGAGTCTCGAGTGATTTGCAGGGTTTGATGATTGTTAAACTTGTTGCTGTTGATGGTCTCCATTTGAATTTGATGGCAAATAGCGATTTAATTAAGTAGAAGACGATGGATTTAAAGGTAAGTGGGATCTATGGCTTGTGTGACAAACACTTGATTTGAAATTTGAATGTTCGAATTTCTTTGTTATGCAGAAACAAACATCTAGACTAACATTTGAAAAAGGCAGTATTTCAAAATAACGCAACCGAGAAAACTGGAGGCTTTGAAGATTGAAATACCAAAATCAAATCACATTTTCCATAGAAAGCTCCAATAACCCATTTATTATACTCACATCTTGTATAATAATGCAGTGCTACTGTGTTTGCTCATTCTTAATACATATTTTCTTAGCAACATTGATCAACTTCAAAAACACCACGGAAAGCCATTGTTTTCAATAGTTCCATTTACTTTTCAATACCAATTTGCTGCCAAAATGGTGAAATTTTGATTTAAACTCCATTCTTTGTGGTCTAATTATAAGGGCAGTTATTATGTCGATCAATTCCATTCTTAAATCACCTTCGACTTACTCCACTGCCTATTACTTTATCTTCGTCCACCATTCTGTCAGAGAGGTTCTGTTTTGCCCACTTCGACCTTCTCCACTGTCCATTTCCGTCAGGAAGCCTTACTTATTATGTCCTCCGCCCTTCCGTCGGAAGTATTCTGTTTTAAAGTTAATCTGGCCTATTTCACAGCCCATATCTGTCAGGGAGCCTACCGAAGTTAATATTACTTCTCCATCCTTACATCGGAGAATTGTTTTCTTTTGTATACTCGTATATCCTTCTACACTGAAAATTAATTTTCGTTTATTAAACGAAATCTTAGGTAGGACTAAAAAATCTATTCGTTTTTTTTCTGCAACGTAACTGAATTGCACTTTTTAAGAATCTACCTTCGTATTCGTATTTCGTATTTAAGCATTTGTTGACAAAGAAAGAACATTCGTTCATTCTACGAAAACAATACAAATAGCTACGAGTTATTTGTTGCCAATAAAAAAGAAACGTCTCTCTGGTGGTTGCATGAACGACTGACAAATCTACTTTATCGGCTCAAAATATAATTGAAACAAAAAGCGCAACCACGAGAAGTTATTTGTGACATAGGATTCGATCATGCAATTTCAGGAAGAGCTTTTATTGAGTCCGTGGTTGATCTCACTAGGCCATGTTGACTCTTGAGAAGTTACTTGATTATTGTGCATGAGGTTCTAACTCTCGACAGCGTTTTCATTTCTATTTTGGGATAAATTAATACTTCCCATCATTCCTGCAGGAACACGAACATGTATGAGTACGACCAAAGAGAAGCAGCGATTGGCTGGTCTTCACGAAATTAATTGTGTGTATTGTACAAAAAAGGTGTAATGACAGCATTTTGTAACATGGCAAGCAATATGAATGTTTCATACAATTCACGAGACACTGGTTCTTTGTATAATATCCGTGTTTACGAAACGAGTGAAAGCAAATTTACGAAAATAAATTTTCAGTGTTCAATTTCACATGTTAGCAGCGTTGTTAATCAAACAACATTTTACCTACCGACTGTGACATTGTCGTGGCCGAAGTTTTCAGCCTCGATAATGTTGATTCACTGTTCGTTGCTGCTGCTACTGGTCCCTGTCCCTGTCAAAGTTCGTTTCAAGAATGAACTGAATCAGCACAACTAGCTGGTACTTATAGCTAACGGCCTCCCATGTCAATGCGTTGGGGTTGTTTCTTCTTACGAAGTGAAGGGGTTTGTGCAAAGCTTACTACTAGTTTTATTTCGTTTGACGCTAAGTTGATTATACTCAAATTGAATGTTTATTTTATCAAATCGAAAGGTCAATTATTATTCTTAAAATCTTACAAAGCATCTGGACATTTCCTTCACACATACTTTGCATACTACAATGTGGTATCAACATCAAAGGAAACTCACCCCGTCCTTGGAATAGGTTCCTGGGGGCTTAAAGGGTGTCCACGATGAAATTTCCACACACAAAATTGATTAGCAAAATTCGAGTTTTCATCCGATTGCCATCAAATTTTCAGGGATTGAGAAATAACAATTAAACTTCATTTTACCATTTCACTTCGTATTTTATTTACCGTCCATACGCAATGCCCGCACCTTGGCCTTAACCCCGGCCATAAGATTCTGCACAACCTGTGAATCAACCGTTTTTGCATGTAAACCCATACTTTCTTCAGTTCCTCGGCTGTCTTCACTACCTTAGGTCGTTTAAGAAGGTGCTGCTTCATAATCGCCCAGTACTTCTCGATGGGGCGGAGCTCCGGAGTGTTGGGAGGGTTGAACATTTTCGGCACGAAATTGACCTTATTGTCCGCATACCACTTCAGCACGTCCTTGGAGTAGTGGCATGAGGCCAAATCCGGCCAGAAGATTGTTGGGACGTTGTGGGCCCTTCAGGAGAGAAGCAGCCGCTTCTGGAGGCACTCTTTTATGTACACCTGTCCGTTCATCGTGTCCTGGGTCACGAAAGGTGCACTCCGCTTCCCGCACGTGCAGATGGCTTGCCAAACCAGGAATTTCTTCGCAAATTTGGACATCTTCTGAGTGCGGACATGCTCCGGAACGCTGAACTTATCCTTGGCCGTGAAAAACAGGTTGCCGGGGATCTGTTTGAAGTCGGCCTTCACATATGTTTCGTCGTCCATGATGCAGCATTCAACTTTCGTCAGCATGTTGAGGTACAACTTCCTGGCACGGGTTTTGGCGGACTTGTTCTGCGGTTGTGATTTTTGGTGTTGTACGGAATACTTTTTCCTTCACTTCTGGGCTTCCGATCGGTGGTCAACCGTTCCTCGAACCGCTTAATCACTCGCGACACCGTGGAATTCGCGATTCCCAACGTTTTAGCGATGGAACGATGCGAGAGATCCTTGTTCTCGTGATTAATGCGCAAGATTTTATCACGCACGAGCTGTTCTTTCGACTCCATTTCCGCGAGTTTTGATCACAGGACTTTAAAACTTGCAGGATGTAAATAATGCACTATGAACTAAATCCACCCAAATTCATTTAATTCTACCCAACGGTTAAAAAGTTAGAGAAATTTCATAGTGTGGCAATTTCATCGTGGACACCCTTTAATCTGTTATCTACCCTAAAAGCACCAGTGGCCTATCACAAGTCTAAGGAATGTTTGGACCTGGCATAGAATTGCTAGGTTTGTTATAATTGTTAAAAATTGGTGCTCTTCTTATTTCGTCCTATCAAACACGGCACTTAAAATTTTTTAGTAGCAACATACAACATATACTGGAATTCCTGATCCAGTAATCTTATGTAGCTCCATTTTCATTCAATAAAACACTAACCCCTAATAAATACCACTTCTTTTTTAAGCTTAACGGCGTTTAATTTCTAACATTCCACTGATTTGATTTTTCTGCCCGCTTCGTATACTCCGGCACTGATTGTAAATTAGTTACACACTTAGAAAATTTACAGTATTCGGTAATTTTTTACCGAACTTTCATACAGCTAAACAGTTCGGTAATCCAATTAAACGGTTTCAGTGAAATTGACAAGTTTCGGTAATGTTTTTGCCGGAATACTGTAAAATTTCACCGAAATCTAGTAAATCGGATTACCGAACGTTCAGCTGTTGAAAGTTCGGTAAAAAATTACCGAATACTGTAAAATTTTCTAAGTGTGTAGGATTCTTTTCGACCCGCATCGATTACGCTCGCATAACAAATGAACCAAGTGAACCACCATATTCATTCCGAATGATTTGTGTAAAATGGCTAAACCAATACCCGTAGCATATCATTTCAGGAGGGTCTCCCCCATATGGCATAGAGTCGTTTTAGCATAAGATGTTGGATGATCAAGCTTTAGTGGAATTCATTTCACAGAATGGCTCGAAGCGGCTCCAGACAAACAGGAGATGAAGAAACTCACAAACTACAAAATACTGAAGAAATAACGAAGACAAGAAAAACTTGTCAACGTGACACTGACAAACTAAATAACAAAAAAACAAAAAGACGAAACGCCACCATAAAAAACAGGAGACATGGACAGGACTGAGAGCAAGGGAAAGCAAACATGAAAATGTAGCACTTTTGAGGAAGTTACAACACCGTCTCTGTGGACGATATGATCCTTGCGTTAAGGTTAAGGTATATCATTCTAACGCACTAGTAACAATACAATAACTTCGGAAGACTCTCAGAGCGCATAAATGACACACAAACGGACTGAAGAAACTACGAATCGCCTTATTAAACTTGTAAACATAACACTGACTAACAAAATAACAAAAATAAAATTTAAGACACAGACGAAAAGATTCAAAATTCTCACGTTTTCTTGAAAGACAGTTTCCGTGTACTGACAAAATGGTTCGAATGATAAAGAAAGAAGATTACAATACTTCCCATACTCGGCTATTGTTGACCATTTACGTTTCAGTCGGTTTGAATGAATTATGCCAAACATTCCCAAGCAATATATACTTTTCGTCAATCCAAAAAATCACTGTTCATCGTCAGAGAAGAAAACTATGAATTCCATATTTTGAAGCGCAGGGAATATTACAATGGAAAAAAACACCGTGCCAAATGGTCATTATGCCAAATGACCACTTGGATTCTATATGTAATATCAAAAGTGTTATGCGAAATGGTCATTATGCCAAACGGAATTATCCCAAATGACCACTTTGCTCAAGTTATTGTTATGCCTAATGCATTTATGCTAAATGACTTTACGCCAAACGACCTTACGCCAAACGACCTTATGCCATTTGGGCTTCCTTCGTTTCAGGACTAGCATAGAAGCTTTACATATTTTAACTGCAGAATCATTCTCTGTTCATTCACAATACAAATGCCATTTCATCTGCTTGTAATAATTTTGTCATCCGCTTGGAGTTCATACGGTGGCCGACGGATGGCCATTGTGGAACTCGATTTTGATGTTTCGGAGTGAATGGAAAGATCGGAGAAATCATACGAATAATGGATGATGTTTTCGTTGAGTGTAGATTCCTATTGATTGTTGATAGTACCGCAGCGCTAGTCCAAGTCAATTGGTAGTGAAGGAAAATAACCGTTTCTTGAATCTATGCGCGGACATGTTGCAACACTGCTCCTCGTATTGCACCCGCACATTGGAGCTCGGGATCCCTCACCACCTCTAATAGTTTCCGCCGATGACGGAAGTATTGAGCAAATTTCAAGCAAGTTGAATCGGTGAAGATGCAGGCCACTCTTCTCTTGTGCTAAAATCGGGCCAATCTTCTGCGCGCCACGCTTATGTCTCTTCACACTATACATGCAAGAACATGTTTTATCGAGTTAAAATTGATAAAACCAAAAATATGCCTGTTTATTTTTAGAGTGCAACTACGCCCAGTTTTTTCGCAGGTTAAACTGCCAGCACTGGAAACTCGCCGATAAATTATGACATTCTGGCATCTTGTTTGTTATTAGGTCTACGCTCTTCAGATACATAAATCAAGTGACGAGGAATTACGACCCAGTGTTTTCAATTTTTATAGACGTCGAATTCTATGCTTCACGTACCAAAACAGTTAATTTTACTAATTAGATGAGTCTAGGTACTACTAGGAAAATCAGAGGTTTGCGATTCAAGCGACTGAATATTTTTCTTATTGTACTAAATGAACTGCGGATTTTTGATCATGTTTTCACAGTCACGGACATAGACAACGCGATGGAATTAAAGTATCGAATGAGGAGACCTGAGGGCTGGACCAATTATGTTTTAGGTGACTTTAGAGGAAACGCAAGAGAAGTTGGGGAATGCGCAGATATTCTAGCCTAGCTAAGGCTGATGTACGGTGTTTATAATTGTCCGGCTGTCTACACAGAGGAGGAAAACGTGGCTCTCCGTTACGAAATCTGAGTTGATCTGAACAAAGGTCATAAGACCGCCAAGTAGATCGTAAGGTTAAAGGAATCTACCCGTCTTGCACCAAGGGTATCCAAACCATACCAAGTTCGTGTGCTTTCTGGTCCGTGAGGTTGTCGGGCACGCTCCTTTAGAAAAGCGGGTCATGGCATTGCCTAAGGTGTCCAACGACAAGCGTGTTCTGAAGTTCTTTAAGCGTCGTTTTGGTACGCAAATTCGTGTTAAGAGGCAGCGTGAGGAACTGTTCAACATCCTGGCCCTTATGCGCAAGGCCGCCCTCAAGTAAGCCAGATTTTGTGCGTGAATGGAACTGTCTCCTTCTGCGCCATTTGTAAGCAAATTTTAAGGATGCATCCAAAAAAAACGTGTGAAAAAAAAGAATCCATAAATATAAAATAATGACTAAACGATTGTTTCTTCAAGAAACTCGGGAGAATTCAAATTCTTTTGCAACTCCCAAAAAATCCCTTCTCCTACTCTTTACTTGTTAGCTCCACTTCCTGGCCTGGTTTTGAAAGTACAGTAGGTTGCAGCGTCAATATCCAATGAAGTAATCGGACCGATGTGATAACTTGTCTAAACCAATGCTGAAAGATAATCCAGGATCATGTGGAAAACTCACGCAGAAAGTTTGAGTAAGCATAATGATCCTCGGGGATGCTACGACTTGCATCGACTCAGTTAGACTCGTTTAGACCTAGCTTAGTTCAAAAGTTCAATATCGAAATATGGTGTGAGGTATACATGAGACTCCCGCATCCAACGCTCTCATCGTAGAATTCCGTTGTGAAGTCACCCTCAACACAGCATGGTCAAGCGTGGCCAGTGTTTCGTGACGCCATCACCGGTACTCAACGTGCTCGGAATTGATTGGATCGACATGGTCAACCTATGGTCAGTTGCATTCAATACGCGCTGCAGTCAAGTCGCAGCAGTACCTGGGCCAATCATCCGGCAGTTTTCAAAAATTCGCTGGGACACTGCACCAAGACAAAGGTAAAGCTATTTTTAAAACCTAACGTCAAACCTCATTTCTGTTTGAAGCGACCAGTTCCATAAAGCACCATTTCACTAGTCGATGACGAATTGATGCGTCTCCAATCGCTGGAAATCATCACGTCAATCGATTTCTCGGAGTGGGTCGCTCCGATTGTCACAGTACGCAAGCCGAATGGTAAAGTCCGTATCTGTGCGGACTATTCCAGTGGACGCAACGAAGCACTGGAGGCCAATCATTATCCTCTGCCAATCCCAGAGGAGATTTTCGCGTAGCTCAACGGAAGTGCCGTCTTCAGCATCATCGACCTCTTTGATGCGTACCTTCAGTTGGAAGTAAACGACGCACCGGGGTCTCTACCAATTCAACCGCCTCGCTCCAGGGGTGAAATCAGCGCTTGGAGCATTCCAAAGACTTATGGACACAATGATTGCTGAAATTTCTGGAGTACCTTCGTGCTATCATCTTCAGATCAACCTGGGCGTCATTGGACAAGTTGCTTCAACGTTTGGAAGAAAATCGTTTCCATGTTAGGCTGGAGAAATGCCGCTTTTTCCAATCTGAAATCGAGTACTTGGGGCACATCGTCGACAGCAAGGGCAAACGGCCCGATTCAGAAAAGCTCCAAGTCATCGCCTCTACTCCGACACCAACCAACGTTGGTTCGTTCAACTACGGCCGGTTCGTTTGTAGCATCCATGAGCCTCGCCGACCTCACGACAAACTACTCAAGAAGGATACGAAGTGGCAGGGCAATACCGATTGCCAGCGGTTTTTTGAGCAGTTCAAGCAAGTCTTGAAGTTCGATGTGTTGCTGACACATTATGATCCCAAGTTACCAATCGTCGTAGCAGCAGACGCTTCCAGCACCGGCATCGGTGCAGTTATCTTCCACGAATTTCCCAATGGACTAGCTGGAAGGCAATCCCAGCATGAATCTTCATCGGCGTGCAAGCAAAGTGCCGGAACAATCACCGTGCTGGCGTACGGCAATCCAATCTTCTCACGGTATCAAAAGCCGGTAGTGTCAATCTTTGGTTTGAAAGGTATGCCACAAGCACTACCGCAAATTCGACTTCGGCGGTGAGCGTTGATGCTACTCAACTACGAGGTTAACATCCGTCAGAGCAACGACCGTTGACGTACCTGCAGAGACGACGATACGCGTGCAGCATTGTTCGGAGACATTATCAGCCAAGTTCCAGTATCTGCAGTACATCAGTGAGGGCTGGTCAACCAATACACGATCAATCACGAATCCAGACGTCCGTCCCTACTTCAACAGGCGAGAGTCACTTACCTATGTGGACGGCTGTATTCTGTTCCACGGCAGAGTTGTCATTTCGAGCAAGTTCCGAACGCAAATCCTGAAGTTTGCATGCAGGTCTTCGCACGCAGTTTCGTCTTTTGGCCAGGACTCGACAACGACATCGAGGAATTCATCCGGCACTGCTCTCCATGCTGCACTGCTGGAAAAGCACCTGCCAAGACAACCCTGGAGTCCTGCCCCATTCCTGACAAGCTGTGGTCACGCATTTACGTGGACTTTGCTGGACCTATGGATGGCGTATACTTCCTGATGGTAGTCGATCCGTACACCGAGTGGTCCGAAATGTACGCAACCAAATCTAATACGAGCAGAGCAATCACGAAGCTACTATGGCAAGCGTTCGCAACTCCAGACATTCTGAAAAAAACAAGGTATTCGCCACGTATGCACCGCACCTTACCAACCCCAGTCAAATGGATTAGCAGAAAGGTTCGTAGATACTCTGAAGCGTACCCTGCGGAAAGTACGATCGGGAGGAAGCATTACCAACGTTATTGCAAGTCTACCGGACAACGCCAACAGCTGACCTCGGTGCCAAGTGCTCAGCAGAACTGATGCTCGGACGACCGATCCAGACTGTTCCGTCGATGCTACTACCACCTGATCAAGCCACTCCAGCTGCACAAGCGAAAGCTGCACAGCAAAACGATCGATTCACCAAGAAGCACGGAGCAGTTTAGAGACAGTTTGCTTCCGGTGATTCCGTATATACCCAAGTTCATCAAGGAAATTTTTGGCATTGAGAAGCCACTACGGTCATCGAGCGCATTGGAAGAGTGAACTACAACGTGTTCCTGATAGATCGATAACGGCTGATACGTTCACACACCAACCAATTGAAGCAACGTTCTGTAGAGGTTGTTCCAGATCTAACTGCAAGCCAAGGTTCAAGTCCATTCGTCCGTATTTGTCGACGGGGCCAATCGGGCACCTGAAGAGGAGCTGGAAACTGACGAGTCACAGTACTTCTCGGACGACAGCAATGAAGAACATGATCCACCACAGCCAGATCCAGTTCCAATTCCGGTTCTAACTCCAAGAAGACTTCAACGACACAGCCGGTTGCCAGCAAAGTTTCAGCCGTACTGGAAGCTCAAGGCGGGAGATGTTCCATTCCGAGCAATTGCAGCAACCACTGACCGCGGTTTAAAAAACAATTATTCGATTGTTAACATCATCTGAATTCAAGCAAACTTTAATAACCCCTCAAGAATTTGAGTTTCATTTCTTATGCATTTGGAAGACATTTCATATACGATGATTTGAATAGTGTTTGCCACAAATATAAAGCTATTATCCAGGATTTTAAACGAACTGAAAAAAAGCGACGGAACATATGATCCGGAAGAACGCCTTAGTTTATTTGTCTTGTTTAAGGAAGTGCATAATTGTCATTGTCAAGTTAAATTAGTTGTTCTGAAATGGTTCAATCAAAATATAATACAATACAGGGTGCGGCCGAAAATAATGCGAAAATGTTCAAAATGTATTGGGTTAATTCGTGTAGATAGTGACTAGTTTCTGTCGAAAGTGAATTTGTTTATGTTTACTTTAAAGTGCTGCATCCAAACATTCTATTTGTTTTATTGCAAATTCGTCAAAATGTTCGCGAAAGAAGTGATCACTAGGTTGTTGCTCACCCAGAAGAAGCCGAAACAGATTGCCAAGGTGGTAGGGTGCCATTGGGCAACAATTTACCGCATAAATAGTCAAGAGATTGCTTTTCTGGTTGAAGATGGAAAAAATCCTGTTCTCCGACGAAAAGCTTTTCAGCATCGATAATTTCACCGCAGAAAATGAGAACGTTCCGGGAAAAAGTGAAATTCAAATTTCAAACCAAACATCCGGCTGGTGTCATGATGTTTGGCTTGGTGGCGTCTAACGGTTTGAAAATGCCGCCGGTTTTCATTGATGCTGAGTTGAACTCAATACCGAAGTGTTTATCGGTATTTTATAGGACCAAGTGTTTCCCTGGGTGAAGGCCAGCTTCCCCGAGGACCAAAACGTTGTCCTACAGCAGGATGGACCGCCGTGTCACACGTCCAAACGAACCCAACAATGGTTGAACGATAACATGAAGTTTTGGCCGAAGGATTTGTGGCCCCCTAGCAGCCCAGATCTTAATCCGTTGGATTACTCGATTTGGACATATGTTGTAGCATGAGTCTGCAAAACATCACACCCTAGTGTGAAAACCCAGAAGGCAACCATAACACGCACATGACAGTCAATGTCGTCCGAAAGGCATGCTCTGGCTTCCGGCGTCGGCTCGAAGATGTTGTTAATAAAAATGGAGGACAAATTGAATGAATTTGTATAAAAAGACTTTATAAAGATAACTGCACTCGAAAATGTTGATATCATTGCTTGAATTAGTTGAAAATGGGATTTGAAAGAAATTGAACAAATTATCGCATTATTTTCTGCGGCACCCTGTATGAGTAGTTTACATTTTGGCTCGTCCACCCTTTTCAAATGTTCGTTTAACCATAAGCATATTGCCTTGCTAATTTCAGATACGGGAATTGGGAATTCAATGAGCATCTCCGTGGAAATCTTGATTGATGCACGTTCAATCACACACTATATTGCCAGTATCATGGACAATCCATTACAATGCAAATCCTCTATCAATCAGATGTGCCTCATCGAGCATAAACGTTCATGGGGAACAATTCACCCGAAACGCTCTTATCTTGAATCTATTTCTATATCAATTGAGAAGAAATGGCTGCTTGTCTGTACGTTCCATACAAATCATTCTCGCTCGTGCAGCCTTTTGTAACTGTACTCAACCTTGTTTCCAGCTTCGGTTCACGAATACAGAATGCAATCGATTCATTCAACGCCGAAAAACCCTTTCCTTTCCCCTTTTTCTCGCAACCATGGAGAAGCTGATGCTGCTAGTACATACTCCTAATTGAATACTATGGTAATCCGCTTAGTGATTTATGAATTACACCCGGAAGAGGAAGTTTCAGTTCATTGGTAGTTTTCCTCCTCTTTGGCCTTTTCCGTCTTCTTTCGGTGGTCATTTGCAGGGCTACGGCAGCATAAGTCCAGATCTCAAGAGGATTGCGTTCTCTGCGTTTTAAAGGGGGAGCGCAATTCTCAGGACCAGTCGGAATTAAAAAGCAAGCGAAGGTGCTTACTTCTTAGTGTGCGTCGTTCCTTTTTGGTGCTTACTAAAGGTCTTATTTTAATTTCAACGTTTTCGAAAACCCTCTAAGTGGCATAAATGGAAACCCACTCGCTGTGTTGGAATTCTGAAATTGAAGCTTGAGACAATTTTCTCTACTATTCAGTTTCCCTGAAAGTTCTTCTGTGTGTAGCAATACACGATCACAGCCAATAACTTAAATTTGAGTTGAATTCCTCTCGAAAATTCCGTGGGTTCGTAAATATTCTTCATTTCTGAGTTTAATTTTACCTACTCACCAAGTGATCCCACCTTGTGTTGAATTCGAATCAATTCCGAGCTACTGCCAGTGACCGTGTACGCAGTGCGGGCTCTCGGTTGCGGAGCAACTGCACGTGCACATCCTTGACACAGTTTTCCGACGCTAACAACCGCAAACCAAGCTAGCCTCTAACCTCTAAGCTCATATCGTGGCCGCGGGTTGTGTTGAGTGGGGATGAAATGGAATGAATGAGTGGTTTCGTAGCAACCCTTGACGGGCAGACACGGATGATGACGATGTTGTCTTAACAGGTGGAAACTGAAAAATAAATTAAACGACTAGCAAAAGTTGATTTTACCCTCGATCTTGCAGGTTGTACACGATGATACAGTAGAATGTACGTCCATGTGCTTGAGAGAATAGATTTTCGTTAGTCTATTTCTCCAGTTTTCATCTAGTATGGCAACATCTAAAGCCTGTCCACGTTAAATTTCGGACACGAAAATAAGAACAGCATTTTTTTTCCACATAATTCAACCAAGCCGATTGTTTGTTTCACAATAATTGAGTTATATTTACATTAGAAACAGTTGATTGAGATGTTAATCCTTCTTTCTGTGAAATTCTCGAACATTCTGTTATACAATCACCATCAGGTTCCGTACGGTATCCTCGGATACGCCCGCCATGACGAATCTCCATCTCCTCTTGAAATCATCGGTATAGGGAACACGATCCGTTTTTTGCTCGTAACATGTATAATTTTTATTTTTTCGAGGATTTTCGAAAGAAGAACTAAAGGGCTTCAAGTTGGCCCACGGAACTGCATATTTGTAGTCATCAAAAAAAAAAAATATGGGCTTTTTTCGAAATTCATCGAAAAATGCAATTTCAAAAAATGTATTGTTATATTTCAATTTATTGTTGATTCCATGGCATTTCCAAACATAAAAAATATCATTCATATGTTTTAAAACGAAAAAAATAACGTGCGCCATCTTACAAGCCAAACAGTGTTCCATCTTACAAACATGACGCCATAAACACAAAACATCAAAAAATTGTTTCACCTTACGATTTGTTTGGAAATGTCTTTGGATCATAAAAATACACCAAAAATGCTAGCCAACACAAATGTTAACCTTTTGATATCGATGGGAAATTTCCACTTACTAAGCACAAGAAATAATTGCTATATTAATTATTCTACCACTTTCGAACAATGGAACCTGGAAGAGCTAAATCAAACGAGTGTATTCACTTCAAAAGCAAACGAAAATTGAAGAATAGTAAAAAAATGAGGTTAACACCTGTCAGCGCGATCGTGTTATCGCTATGAATGTCAAAAGTGGCGCTGTTCCATCTTACAAGCCGTTCCATCTTACAAGCCTTTCCTCTACCATTTGCTTTCTTATTAGTTTCGAAGAGTTTCCGCTTAACTAGAGCCCAGTACTTTTCTATTGGGCGAAGCTCTGGACAGTTTGGTGGAATGGCTGTTTTTGTCACGTATTTGACCCCTTGTACCTGATAACATTCCAGGACGGATTTTGCATGGAGACAAGACGCCAAATCAGGCCAAAACAGAGTTGAGATTCGTATCTTCTGATAAACGGTATCAGCCGCTTTTGCAGACATTCTTTCTCGTACACATCCTTATTGATACTGCCGGTTGAGACGACTGACCACGACTACATATGGCCTGTCAAATCAAATACTTCTTCGGATATTCGGACACCTTTTTTGTCCGCGGTTCTTTGCATTGCGGTATAAAAAGCCAGACCCGGAAGCAGTTTAAACTCTTCGAGTACGTTTGTTTCGCCGTCCATTATGTTACAAGAATATGTTTGCAAGCTAAGGGGTGAAGCTCCTTAGCACGACTTTTTGCAGTGATATTTTGCTTGTCATCACGGTTGGGCATCTTTTTACGCCTTCAATTCTTGCCTCTGTTTCACTTTTTGTACGTATGATTTTGACTTCCCAACTTTGCGAGCCACATTTCACACAGAAAGGTTGGGATTTTTCTCAATCATGGCTATCACCTTCTTGTCCATTTGTCGGGAGCATACTTCTCGGTTTGTTCCACTTCCAACCTTCCAATCCACAGTCAAGCGCTGGACAAATGATTTACAAACACAAAACACGGTACTTTTCGTTTCTTGGCAAGATCCTACCGATAAATTCGGATTCTTCTGCCGTTCGTAAAAATGCGTATACGCACCTTCACTTGATTCGACGCCATTTTACTGAATGCAACAAGAATGTTAACATGTTGTACCACCGAATAAAATGAATATATTCAGCTGTCCGTGAAACTTTGCATCGATAAGTGAAATAATTCAAAATCTACACTAAATGATTGAAAATTTGATAGAACAGGCACGTTTTTGGTTGTTTTTCGGAATAAGTTTTTTTCTTGACTAAGCAGGATGTAACTTCTGGTGAATTTTTAAAGTTTTTTTTTCACTTCATTTGTTTGGCAATTAAAAAAAATAACTACCAGAAAACTTTTAGTCAGTTCAAATAAAAATATATTGCTCCCGGAAAAAAAAATAACTATGGGCAGGACGAAATGATTTCGTAAGCTACACCCTAATAAATTGTTGCATAGTTCAAAACATAGATGGCGCGCTGATTATGACTAAAGCCGTTTCACGCAAAACGTACCAATACACGGAAGTTCGTTGAAGCAGCCACTTGGCATACAAAAGAGAGATCTAGAGTCTGATCACATACAGGCTTGGGGTTTTCTTGGTCATTTCGTTTGAGGAGCGGTTGGTGAGTAGAACGCGCCGAATAAGTGTTCATGAATATATTTCCAAGTAATGAGAAACGTGGTGATAATGTTGTGGAAGGGTCTTTTAATAACTTTTCCTCATTGTTTCCAATTCGATAGGTAGTTATTAAACTAATACAGTTAGTTTAGCTGAGAATTTATTACAAAGTATTGTTTTGCAAGAATTGGAACGCTACAAATAGTAAGGTATGTAAAAAAAGAGGTGCTATTGAATACGAGACATGAACTTACATAACCTTTGTTGAACAGCAGGCCTGTTCAACAGGCTGAGAGTCTGGGACGAGGAATCTCTCGTCGATCTGTTGGAGTAGTGTTGGAGTGCGTTTTGTCTGGCTCCCGAGAAGCGGAGCAGATATTTTCTTACACGTGGACGACGAGAAAACCGCAACGAAACGGGCGGGAGTCAACCCGAACGTCCGACTGACATGTGCCGTTACGGCCATGTCCCGTAGCATCCGTCACCATATGCTACGTTTCCGACCAACAATCAACCGATCGGAACTGTCGCGACCACCAATCGTTATGTGGAAGCACTAAACCCGACCCAGTTTTACCGACAGCATTCCCGTCACGTTCATCATCTCACAGCATCAGAAACCCTGTGCACAGGTATGTTCACTAGTGTAATGGCTATTCACTTTACCCGTACGGTATGAGAAGAGTCCCGCATGAAGACCGATTAAAGAGAGTGTAAAGATTGAAGGTAGAGGTTGGATACTGAAATTGGAGAATAGGATAGTAGAATAAAGATGAAACTGAAGAGTAAATCGAGCAGTTACGAATACAGAGATCTTTTCCGTTTTTTGCAGTTTATCTAAAGTTTCCGTTATCGATACTCCTTGGAACTCCCCAATCCTTCTTAATTATTGGTCGTGATATTTTGGAAGCAAACAGGTATCGTTTCGTGAAGCGATTAGTCGAAATCAGAGATTTGGCTGTCTCTTCTGGGCAGGTGGCGCTTAAGCTGCCTTGTTTGCCAAACCAATTGAGTCAGGGCTGCGCACGGTTACAAGGGGTTCAAACTTCTATCAGAATATCAGAACAACACACCCGAGAAATACACGTTTTGTATTTTAGTAACCTGGACAACTCTGGGAGCCCCCCATTCCAGAGGGTGGGAAGGGGGTGGGGGATTTCTCTAAACACCATACAATCATTGCCTTCAAAACCCTCCACATGCCAAATTTGGTTCCATTTGTGCTTCATTTGTATGAAATAACCCTCTGTCTCATTTGAAAGAGAGCCCCCCCTTCCAAAGATAAAAGGGGATTCAAATAATCATAAAAAAACTTCTCCAGCCCCAAAAACTCCTGCATACAAATATGCAGGCCGATCGGTTCAGATCTTTCCGAGTCTATGGAGGTCAGACAGTCAGACAGATGGAAATTCATTTATATATATATTCATTTGTATGGGAGCGACCCTCTTACAGAGTGTGGAGGTGTCTCAAACCACCATGGAACATTTCTTGCCTTCAAAAACCGCTTTCATTTGAATAGGGGACCCTTCTCCCCTACTAGAGAGAGGAGGGGTCTTGAACCTCCGTAGAAACATTTTTGTCCTTCAAAATCCCCACACGCCAACTTTGGTGCAATTTGCCTTATTAGTTCTCGAGTTATGCAGAAAATTCAGTATCATTTATATGAGAGCCCCTCCCTCTTCTAGAAAGGGGAGGGGTCTTAAACCACAATAAAAACATTTCTTGCCTCCAGAAAACCCTACATGCAAAATTTGGTACTATTTGCTTGAATACTTCTTGAGCTATGCAGAAACTTCTGCAGAGGGGAGGGGTCTCAAATTACCATAAAAACATTTGTTGCTTCCAAAACCTTTTATATGTTAAATTTGGTTCCGTTTGCTTGATTAGTACTCGAGTTATGCAGAAACATGTGTTTCATTTGTATGGGAGCCCCTCCCTCACCTTCAGAGAAGGGAGGAGTCTCTAACTATCTTAAGATCCTTTAGTTTTTGAGTCACCGACAGACAGACAGACAAAGACAGACAGACAGACAGACAGACAGACAGACAGACAATCTTCAAAAACCGTCTTCTATTGTTGATCTCTGACATGTTGGCTATTGAATTTTTAGTAGAAACCATGCATTTTTAGCCTTCAAATGGTTGCAGGTACTGAGGTTATGATATTATCAATTGAACAGTTGAATACCACCAGTAAGGGGTGATTCAAAAATGGCGTCCATCAAATTTCAGGTTTTTAAACCCCCTCCCGCCCTCTGTCACACTTTGTCACAAATATGATTAACAACCCATATTAAAATATGCTGATTCGTAGCTTTCTCTTTAGATCACATCGGTAAAAGTGGTTTACATTAACATCTTTGCAACCATCGAACTAACTAGATTACAATGGATAAAATTTAAGAAATGGGGAGTTTTAGTTGAGTTTATAACATTTTTAGTTTTTCCAATAATACTTACTATAAACATTCATAACTCATGAACTACACTCTAAAATGCACTTACACATCTATGAGATAACCCCGGGTCTAATATGGAAACCGGTTTTTTTCCTCACTTTTGTGCATAAGTAACAGATTTTTGAGCAAAAGTTAATCGGGCAAAATCTGGTTTAAACACAAGTGACTGATCGCAGTTCAGCCCAGGTGAATAATTTAAGTTTGCAGTGCAAACTTTGTAAAACATAAATTGAGTTGTAAAAAGTGCTCGAAATTTTCTAATCAATAGAAAAAAGGTCTGGAAAGATATTTTACACAACATTATTTCACGATTCAAGAAAATTGTTCGGAACAACCAGAAAAACACCGTTTGTATGGCGAAAAAATTCAAACCAACTTTTTTGCGATTGAAAATTTTGATATATCGATATTGGATGTTTATCCATTCTCGAGATATGGAAAATTATATGGAAATATACATAATTTTTTCTTGTAGAGTAGATGCTCAAAACATCATGGCTCGTAGAAAAAAGTTCTGAAAAATCTTGAAATTACTCATAAGTTCGAAAAAGAATTTGATCAGAAAGTGAAAAAGAAATGGAATCATGAATATTCCAACAGAAATTATTGTTTTTAATTGCAAAATCTGATATTTAGAACCATACAATTTGAAAGCGGTGAGTTTTTTGTTTTTGAAATATATCGAGGATTTTCTGGATTTACTTTGAACAATCTGGGAAATTCCACTGCAATTCTCATACCGGAAAATCAAGAAATGATCCCACCTTGACATGGGTTTCAAGAAATCAATATTTCAATTTTGTGGGCATTTTTGGTATAGACGATGTTATTTTGAGCCCTAGAAACTTTTGTGTAAAAAATTTCATAAATTTCATTTTTGTTACTTTCAAAATAGAATAGGCTAACTGAAAAGTTTGTTTGCGTACGTATTTATTTTGAACAATGCTGTTGTTGCTATAAAAGATGTTCATGTTACTCCAAATTCACAACGTCACCTCTCTGCCTAGATGACGCTCCATGCTGACCAAGATCGACCAACGTCTTCAGCAACTAACGACTGTTCCAGAAAGTATATGCACACCTTATTTCAACGGTCATTCTGAATATAATAAAATATTTCAACATGTTTTGGCTGCGTCCTTTTGTTTGCACATTTCTGAATGACATAGCATCAAAAAAGTTCTCAGTTTTGTGTTACCTATCAAAATGCGCGGTCTTACTCCGGAACAACGAGAAAGTATCGTGCACTGTGAGTGGACTCTCCTTGAGAAAATTGGTCAAGGAAGAGGGTGTAAGCGTTGGAACGGTACGTTCTGCGATTCGAAAATATAGAGAACAGTGTACGTTTGAAGATGCGCCGAAGAGTGGTCGGAAATCCGGTCCTGTTAGTCCGGATATCGATAAAAAGTTCAGTTATGCCTACAAGCGAAAACCAGCGACTTCCGTTCGGGATGTTGCGAAAAAAACTAGGGACATTGTCGAGTAACGTCATGCGTGCCAAAGAAAGACTTGGGCTAAAAACATACCAGAAACAAATCTAAGGGAACCTAAAACAGGCCGCGTCCGTGAAACCACGGGCCCGCAAACTCTACGATTCGTTATTGTGTAGAAACTCTGGGTGTACAATATTGGACGATGAAACGTATGTGAAACTAGATTACAAAACGCTTCCCGGACCACAATTCTATACTGTAAGCGAAGACAAAGACATCCCCGAAACGGAGAAGGCAATTTTTACCGAAAAATTCGGTAAGAAGGTTATGGTTTGGCAGGCAATATGCGAGTGTGGTAAAACATCTAGTCCGTACATCAGAACGGAGACGATGAACACTCAGAAATACTTTAAGGAATGTCTCCAGAAGTGATTTTTACCGATAATCAGGCAGCACCAAGGTCAAGTAGTATTTTGGCCTGATTTGGCGTCATGTCATTACGCAAAGGACACTCTAGAATGGTACAAAAGTCAAAATGTATGTTTCGTGCCGATAGACATGAATCCGCCGAACTGCCCGGAGGCACGGCCAATCGAGACTTTATGGGCTTTAACCAAAGCAAAGCTTCGAAAATTCATAAAACCAGCGGACGACGTCCAAACATTTACAAAAGATTGGCAAAAAGTGGTCAAAATGGTGAGAAGTGCTACTGTGCAGAAGCTTATGGGTCATGCTCGGGGAAAAGTTAGGAGTCTTGGCTATGATTAAATATTTTGATCAAACGAGAGTAAAATATCACTTAAAACACAAATAAAATTATTAAAATTAAAAATAAACATAACTTTTTTGTTATTTTGACACTGTGCTTATACCTTCTGGAAACAGTCTATAAAGGGTGATACGGTCAAAATTTGGTCAAGGGAAAACGCGTGTAAATCGGTGAAATCGTTTATTTAAAAATCAAATTAAATTTCTTTTTCAAGTTCAATTAGTATAAAATTCAGGAAAAATCTTCAGTTAGGCTTCCGCTTTTCCAAATCCGAATTGCCGGGCCTTACGCTTGACCCCTGCCATCAGATTTTGTACAGCCACCTTGTCCACCTTCTTCGCCGCAGAAAGCCAGTTTGCCTTGAAATGCTGCTCGTCCTTAGCAGTTTTTTTGGTCTTCTTTGACAATAGCCCAGTATTTCTCAATTGGGCGGAGCTCTGGCGTGTTGGGAGGGTTCTTGTCCTGGGAACCACCTGCACGTTGTTGGCGGCGTACCACTCCATGGCCTTTTACCGTAATGGCAAGATGCCAAATCCGGCCAAAACAGTACGGAACAAGCGTGTTTCTTCAGGAAAGGCAGCAGACGTTTATTCAAACACTCTTTCACGTAAATTTCTTGGTTGACAGTCCCGGAAGCTATGAAAATGCTGCTTTTCAAGCCACAGGTACAGATGGCTTGCCAAACCAGATATTTCTTTGCGAACTTTGAAAGTTTCGTGTGCTTGAAAATATCTGCTACCTTTCCCCTTCCTTTTGCCGTATAAAACTCCTGTCCCGGAAGCTGCTTGTAGTCGGCTTTGACGTAGGCTTCGTCGTCCATTACCACGCAGTCAAACTTCGTCAGCATCGTCGTGTACAGCCTCCGGGATCGCGCTTTGGCCGTCGTATTTTGTTTATCATCGCGATTTGGAGTCACTACCTTCTTGTAAGTCGATAGTCCGGCTCGTTTTTTGGCTCGATGCACGGTTGTAGACGATACACCCAGCTTATTTGCGGCATCTCGGAGAGATAGGTTAGGGTTTCGCTTGAAACTACCGGCAACTCTCTTTGTCGTCTCAGCGGCTTCCGGTTTTCGATTTCCCCCCGATCCAGACTTCCTGGCTGTCGACAAACGTTCCCCAAACACTTTAATTACAATGCTTGGTTACTCTCTAGTGGAGGTCGTCCTTAATCAGGCCGCATCTTGAGACGCTTGGTAGGAGATGAGCGTTTGTTTCAAATTCTTCCTCAAGAATCTTCTATCGGTTCAATCTGCTTGTCTTTTGACGTTGCTGATTTGATTTCTTTTTCTCTAGGGCCATATTTAGCGCTTTCCTGCAGTTGATCAGGGCAGACAGCGTCTTTTCTGTATACCCGAAAACATGTCATTTCGCTCTCTTATCAGCAGGCTGGAATTCTCGGAATTAATAATATCCAATTCTTTGGAAATTGCATCCTATTTAGGACATGCAACATAAGAGGGAACTTTTTTGTCCGAATCCGGAGGAGCTTGTGAAGAACTGAATGGCTGGAGTTCCTTCATCCGGTGGTATTTTTGGAACATTTTTTAACAATCCCTCCATTCGCAACAGAAGGTCTGCTGGTTTAAAAAAACTTTCAGTGTATCTTTCGGTTTCGAAGATTCCGTTTTCAAGGTGCTAATTTTCGATTTGAAAAGTTCTTCACAATAGGATTCATTTTTTATATCTCGCCAGTATTCACACACCACGGTTGGCTTGTTAATTGCGCAGCGGGTATGCACGACAAAATGCATCGACCAGCGTTTGAATCAAATCAAAATTCAACGCAACCAAAAATGAACACAATAGGATTTTCAACAAAATCAAACTTCGACGAAGTTTCAGAATGAAGCACAGCTCGTGGGTTCGTGCTCATTGACGATAAAAACATGTATGCCAACAGTAAATAATTTTTTGCACTCACACAACTAAGTAAAATGTTTATTTTCATTTACCGTACACTCAAACTTTTCGACGCTTTTGTTTTCGTATTAACGCTGATAAATTTAGATTACCAAATGTAAAATTGTTGGATGTCACATTTTTATAACCCTCCTCCCCCCCTGTCACATATTGTCACAAATTTGATACGCCCCCTCCCCCCCTAAAGAGTGGACGTCATTTTTGAATCCCCCCTCATGGAGTGAGATGAGTCCTCTTCAGGTTACTACCGGAACCGGTTTCAAGTGCCTACGTGCTCCAAATGGCCAAATTTAGAAATTCTGGTTATGATGCTATTTTTGACATCCATACCTCTCAGATGACGGTAAAAGATCAATAATCGGATCGTTCTTAGAATGTTGATAGCGCGCCAAAGTCATTGGTAATTTCTGACGCTTATGCACTATGTGTAAGTTTTTGTTAATGCATTAGAATGGTTAATGAAAATTGGTTTCATGGATTAAATTTCCGTAGTGTTTCCTTGTCCAAACTGTCTATTTATCTTATGCGTCCCATAGGGATGCTGAAGCAAACGTTTTCAGCAGCAGTAATTTCCAAAATCAAATTTTGAACCCCATGAGCAGCTCAAGTGAAACTCGCAAAGAAGAATTATCAAACATCAAAAATCCAACATGAGCAACGAAAATTGAATGACTGCAACTAGGTCATAATCTGATTTAGCATGAATGTTTCTACATCTACCTCATGCAATGTGCACCATTTTTCGACTGAAAATTGGATTTCAAAGCACATTCCCAGTTGATTTTCGGTGTCAGTTGCAGTTACTTTTCTGCTGTAAATTCTTTAGCGTTTTGCAAACCGACTCAACCGGATGATTTTGATGGATGGAGTCTGTTTGCGGCGAGCACCAGGAATTGTTTGGTGCAGCCACATGATGCGGAGGAAAATCATGGAGACGCATGGTACTCTGATCATTTTAAAATTTAACATCTGCATGTGAATTGATGATGTGCGGAACAACAAAATCGCATGCAAAATTGCCCGCCTCCCATTGTGTTCCGGGGAACTGAATCCTCGCAGTACAAAAGTGATCGGATGGGAAGCGAAATGCTGCTGGTACCCATAATGACGGCAATCATGTCGATATATTTCCCCGATATATTTCCCCACAAAGCAGCAGCTGCCAATTGTGCTGCTGTTCGGCTGAGAAACAGAGGAAACGAGCAATCAGTCATCATTTCGTGCATTGCAGATGAAACGACGAGAATAGGTATTATTGGCAGATAATGATGCCGGTTTTCCAGCAGTTGCCGCCCTCCACCATGTGACACGCTCAACACTCGAAGAATTCCCCGCGTCGATGTAGCAAAATCGATTCGAATCGGATTAATTTGAATTCGCTACTTTCGATCAGTACCGCTCGCTTCCGTTGATGAAAGCTCGATGATTGTTCAAAGAATTTACGTCTCAAACAGTTAAGTATGGCTCAGATATTGCTTTCATATTTCGCCGCTTCCGGAATCGGTCCCCCGTTGGTGATTGAAGCGAAATGAAGATTTACCTACCCGCCCTTTTCTGTCGGCACTACTGTGTTATGTGCTGTTGTGGAGTTGGCAAACTTACTATTCCTTCCAGAGAAGGTACTTGTCCTTTTCGGTGTCTTAATAATGTACAAAAGAGCTTGCGCTTGTGTGGGTGTGTGTGTATGTTCTCTCGTAAGGTTACTGTTTCGCGAGTTATTTGCAAAGAAGTAGGTGGGTTGGTATATGCAAATCAGTACCTTTCAACTCAACGAAGGCGCAGAACAAAGTTTGTGGGTGCCGTGGGTATCGTGCCTGAAAGTTGTGTACTTTTAAATTGTTTCATGTTTTAGGTTTTCTTCTTAGTACGATTCGTTCTTTCGTACGGGCTTCGTACATTCAAGATGAGTAGCTACTCGTTATGAAGCGAAGTTTTGTTTTGTTGCTCGATGATGAGTTGCTCCCGGAGGATATGAATTTCTTTGGTTATTTGTTTGGGAAGTGCAATAAGTTAGAAGGTATTCATTTTGTTTACCCATTCGTTGAAACATTGCTTCAGGTAAATTTGGCCCTTGGTGACAAATCACCAATGATAACCTTCGCTGTAGCCAACGAAAATGCACGCTTCAGACTTCATATCCCGCTTCTTTCGCTTCTCCTTCGGCACATGTACCATGACCTTGGCTCCAAATGTTCGTAAGTGCGACACATCCGGCCGCTCTTTGGAGAACTTCTCCTCGGGGGTCACCGACAGTCCCTTTGTCGACGATCGGTTGACAACGTGGGATGCGACTGCAACTGCTTCTGCCCAAAAACGGTTGTCCAGATTAGCATCGAACAGCATGCTCTTCGCTCTTTCGGTCAACGTTCGATTCATCCTTTCGGCCAATCCATTTTGCTCTGGGTTGTAAGGAGCAGACTTCAAGAAATACACGACGGTTTTTCGACATGCATCGTCGATGACGGGCCGCACAAGTCCGAGTGAATAAGCTTTAGAACGCATTCCTCTCGGTGCCCTTGCGACTTAAACGGTTGACGGGAATGCTTACCTTCAATGCACGGTATGATCTTCGCTGGTCGCCAACTTCAAGACCATTCTCCACTACCACATTGTCCGGGTTGACAACTTTGTACTCCTCCTTGGAGAACATTACACGAAATCCCTTCTGGCATACCTTGCTCACCGAGAGTAAACTAATCATCGGATCAGGGACCCACAGTACATTGCTCATCTAGAGGTCTCAGGTCACATAGCTGCACTCAGTCTCCAGCTTCACCGATCCTTTCGCTACGACGGCCACCTTAGCGGTTGATCACCTTTATCCGCGATGACACACACAGAAAAAAACTCTAAATTTTCATTGTGATGTAAAAAACAGAGCATGTAAAATTGTCTCTCCTTCCACACGAAGTAGCCACTTGCATGAAACAGTTGTAACGAAGACGAACTTTTGTGTACAATATTTTCGGATATAAATGGAATGTCCCAGAACTTTACACGATTTATAATGTTAGCTTGTACGTTTTGTGACGCTCCATTTATGTGCATGATAAAGAACAGAAATTCGCGCTACTTTTTCGAGCTGTGCATCCTGTGGATTCTCGAGCACGTTCTTGTTCCGTCCCAAGTGAGTAGTTGCGTTAGAATCGAAGAACCAATCGCTATCGCTTCGTTTGGTTGACTGCAACGCGAGGGCGGCGAAGATAGCTGCATTTCCTATCGGGGTACTTCGCTGATCCTTCTTCTCGCTACTCGCTTCCGTCTGACATTCTGAAGAATGCACCCTCGCTTTTGGACGATTTCAAATCACCCTTCACCTTGACTTCCTGCATGATCTTCGCCTTGACTATGTCCGCCGTCAAAGCCACGAAGAATTTCTCTCGCCTGCCATGACACCATGCCTCCAGTAGTCCCGTTCCGCCAGCTTGCGTTCCAGCCACCCTGCCATCGCCGCCGGCATGTGCTCCAGAACTTCTTCCATCTCCATCGTTCGGATCCGTCATCTTATTTCCAGAATTTTTTTGAGTCTTGACAGTGAAAACAAGTTCTTCCTTCAAACCGAGCCGTTGCTATGGCAGCTGTCTGGGCTCATAACCTGTCAAAAGTAGGTCTTACTCGAATGACGTGTTGGCAACGAATAAACAAAATTATATTTGAAACTAGCTGATCCCGGTGCGAGCGTTGCTACGCCTGCAACTAAATGAATGAACATTACATTGAACTAACGCTTTTTTTAATGAGTTTTTTTTAAGTATTAAGGAGTTCAAACTTCTATCAGAACATTCTTCTTACCTAGGCAATACACAGTTTGTTGCTTAGTTACCTGGATAATTCTCTGGATTGGTTGAAATTTGTGTTTGAATTCAACATAGAAACATTTCTTGCATTCAAAAAACTCCGCATACCATTTTTGATTCGATTTGCTTGATTAGTTCTCAAGCTATGCAGAAATTTGTGTTTCATTTGTATGCGAGCCGGAAGGGGGAAGCGGTCTCAAACAATCATAAGAACCTTCTCCAGCCCCAAAAATACCTGCATACATATTTTCACTCTGATCGGTCAGACAGTCAGAGAGAAATCCATTTTAATATAAATAAAAATCCTGTTTCCAATAACCCCCACATGCCAAATGTGGTTTCATTTACTTGGATAGTTCTCGAGTTATGCAGAAATTTGCGATTCATTTGTATGAGAGCCCCCCCCCCCTGTCAGAAGGCAAAGGGGTCTCAAACCACCATAGGAATATGTCTCTCCTGTAAAAAATTCCACATGCCAAATTTGGTTCCATTTGCTGGATTAGTTCTCGAGTTATGCAAAAATTTGTGTTTCATTTATATAAGAGATCCCTCCCTCCACTTGTAGAAGGCAGAGGGGTCTCAAATCATCATAGAAACATTTCTCTCCTTCAAAAACTTCCATATGCCAAATTTGGTTCCATTTTCTTGATTAGTTCTCGAGTTATGCATAAATTTGTGTTTGATTTGTATAGGAGCCCCCCCCCTTCAGAAAAGGGAGGGGTCTCAAATCACCATTGAAACAGTATTCATCAACAAAAACAGTTATACAAAATATTGTATTTCATTTGTATAGGAGCCCCCCTTTTCAGGGCGAAAAGGAATCTGAAACCATCATAGAAACCTTTCTTATCTTTAAAACCTCACACATGCTAAATTTGGTTTCTTTTGCTTGGGGTCTCAAACCACCGTAGAAACATTTCTTGCCTACAAAACCTCCACATGCCATATTTGGTTCCATTTGTTTGATTAGTTCTTGAGTTATGCAGAAAATAGTTTTTCATTTGCATGGGAGCCTCCCTTTCTTAAGGCGGGAGGGGTGTCGAACTATAATAAGATCCTTTCCCGGACCCAAAAACTCCTGCATATAAATTTGCATAGCGGTAGGGATAGTTCTCATGCTTGGTTTAAATTTGTATTTCGTATGTATGGTAGCCCCGCTTTTCAGCGTGAGGAGAGGCCTTAAATTACCACAAAAACATTTCTTGCCTTCAAAAACTCACCCATACCAATTTTGGTTCCATTTGCTTGATTAGTTCTCGAGTTATGCAGGAATTTGTTTTACATTTGCATGGGATCCCACCTTTTCTAGAACCGGGAGGGCTCTCGAACTATCATAAGATGCTTTCCCGGACCCAAAAACCACTGAATACAAATTTGCAAAGCAGTAGGTATAGTTCTCATGTTTGGTTGAAATTTGTTTCATTTGTATGAGAGCCCCCCTTTTTAGAGGGAGGAGGGGCTTTGAACCACCATAAAAACATTTCATGCCTTAAAAAACTCGTCCATTCAAAATTTGGTTCCATTTGCTTGATTATTTCTCGAGTTATGCAGAAATTTGGTTTCCATTTGTTTGAGAGCACCCCCTCCCCCTTCCTCCTCATATGATAGCGGTAGGGATAGTTCTTATGTTTGGTTGAAATTTGTGTTTCGTATGTATGGTAGCTCCCCTTTTCAGAGTGAGGAGAGGTCTCAAATCACCATAGAAACATTTCCCTCCTTCAAAAACTTCCACATGCGAAATTCGGTTCCATTTCTCTTATTAGTTCTCAAGTAATGCAAGGATTTGCGTTTCATTTGAATAGGTCTCCCCCCTTTCAGAAAAGGGAGGGGTCTCAAATCAACATAGAATCATTTTTTGTCTTTAAAAACCACCACATGCTAAATTTCGTTCCGTTTGCTTGATTAGTTCCCGAGTTATGCAGAATATTGTGTTTTATTTGTATGGGAGCCCCCCCCTTTAATGACCGGGAGGGTTCTCAAGCTACTTACAAAACCTTTTTTGCCTTTAAAAACTCACACATGCTAAATTTGGTTTCTTTTGCTTGATTAGTTCTCGAGTAGTGTAGAAATATGTGTTTCATTTGTATGGGAGCCCCCCTTTCCAGTAAAGGGAGGGGTCTCAAACCATCATAAGATTATTCTCCGGCCCCAAAAATCTCTGCATACAAAATTTCACGTCGATCGGTCCTTACGCTCGCGAGTTAAATCGTGACAAAGGAAACCCCAACTCATTTTTATTATTTGAAATAATTCATGGCTTACTACACAGAAAAAAACTCTAAATTTTCATTGTGATGTAAAAAACAGAGCATGTAAAATTGTCTCTCCTTCCACACGAAGTAGCCACTTGCATGAAACAGTTGTAACGAAGACGAACTTTTGTGTACAATATTTTCGGATATAAAAGGAATGTCCTAGAACTTTACACGATTTATAATGTTAGCTTGTACGTTTTGTGACGCTCCATTTATGTGCATGATAAAGAACAGAAATTCGCGCTACTTTTTCGAGCTGTGTACTATGTACAATAATAATTCAACGATTACTTAGTTTCCAACAATTTTCAATAAATAAAAAGTGTCTGGTGGTCAACCAAACTTAAAAGAGTTTGGTAGCTCCGAGAATTGCCTACGAACTGTCAACAATGTTGAAATCATAAAGTCCTTTAGACAATATTCACGCAACGCACGTGCATCATTTTATAGTCGAAAACATCGAATGCTTTACTATTTTTCTTCGATGTTTATGCTTCTACAAACTTGACTTATATTGAGCAATCTTTGTTCTCGTTTGCAAAATGAGAGATCAAAGCAGGTTACGCAACAATGAATAAACCTGATTTGCGGTTGCTACCCGTCATTTTGCCTAAATGAAACAAGCCAGAATTTCAGATTGAGCAATTTCCTCAGAAACTTCTCACATATCTTTTAATCCAATTTATATTAAACGCGAAAATTTCCAAGTTGGGAAAATTAGGCAAAAATGCGAGAAAAATTCTGGAAAAATGCGGGAATTTTTAAATTAAGATTGTGTGGCCACCAGTCAAGGGATTGCTCTGACGGTTCTCTGACACCTTCTGGTTCAGCTTGCGGTCATATGTTCCTCTACGACGCTTACCTTTAGGCACTCGATCCACGCTCTTTCGCTCCCTGAAACGTTTGAGCTCATCATACACGGTTGATTTGGCGATTTTCAAAGTTTTTGCAATTTTTATTGCGGACCACGTTGGATTATCAACGTGGGTGTGCAGAATTTTTTCGCTCCTCTCGGCTTCCATCTGGAATTCATACCACAGAATGTGGTCGCCTAGGCGAACAAACCGCTGTAAAAGAATTCTAGCAGCAGTGACTTTCCGCGCCGCTGCAACACAATAGGTGATTATTCTGGATTCTAACTGGACGGAACTTTAGTCGCGGAATAGATTTCACCGCTGTGCCATCTTCTATTGCCATTAGCAGAATGTCCACAAAGTTTTCAAACAAATAGGAAAGCATTTAATTTAATTTATTTTTCTTTAAAAAAAAAGAATGATCTAGTGAATTTGAAACATTGATTTGAAAGATCATTTATGAGAATAAGAATTCATCCTGAAAGTTTGTTATGAATACGATATAACTTTTCACGAAGACATTGCTTTTGGCTATTTACGGTACTTCAAAGTGAAAATTGTATTCAACCATTGATTAAGTCAACATGTTTTTATTGAAGGCTCAGATAACATCGGAAGTTATTTTCATCTATTTTTTCGGTGTTGTTTTCTCAAATTCCTTAATTCCCTTAAAAAACTTTATGAATTCTTAAAATCATGTTTTGAAATGTCGGTTTCATTCATATTATCTTATTATGAATCACATCATCAGTAAATGCATTAAACGGTAAATTGGCACTGCGAGACGTCCCCACAAACAACTACTCAAGTAGGCGGTTCTTAATAACTTAACGTTTTAGAAGAGCTTTTGAGACCCTCGTGATCCATATAAACATATCTAGAGCTAAGCCTTCTTCGGTGCAAAATTTTCTCTTCAATTATTTTTGTCTTGGGGGACTTTGTTGGCCATTGTCTGAAACTCGGTTAAAAAATTATCCGTATAAAAGTACATCTATTGGCCGAGTTTCAGAAAATTTGGCCGATAACCAACCAACCAAAACACATGCCCGGTAAAGAGAATCATTTTGTGTCAAAGTAGTGCTTAACCCTAAGGAAAATACACAATTGTGATGGAAGGAAAACAGGGATGGTTCTCTGTGCCACCTAATTTTTAAACGAAACGCCATCGGTGGGAAACAAATAAACACTTGTGTTAGTTTCAATGTGGTTTAAACACGGCAAAAAAACATGACCTAATAGTTTAATAGTGGTCATTGCGAAGATAAATTGGCTTTTTGGCAAAACTCTGATTTTTTTTCGATCGCCATATTGAAACATAAGAATGAATTGAAATGCCGACAAATAAATGCACCAAATTTGACATGTAATGTAAATCCTAGAGGGTTTGAGCTGTTTAGTGGAATACTTGTAACTATAAATTAGAAGAAAAATTAGTAATCTCCATTTAATTCCAACTACCTTTGCTTATCTTCGACAGATACGCGTATTTCGTCTACAATGTGCAGACTTCTTCAGTGTCTCGTACTTATAACTCGACTAATAAGTCGAGTTATTAGTACGAGACACTGAAGAAGTCTGCACATTGTAGACGAAATACGCGTATCTGTCGAAGATAAGCAAAGGTAGTTGGAATTAAATGGAGATTACTAATTTTTCTTCTAATTTATAGTTATGTAATGTAAGTTAACTGTAGATCGGAGAATAATTACGGCACTCTTTCTTTATTGAATTTCATCAATTTTTAGGATATTCATGACCAATGTATCGAATATATTTATTTTAATTTTGTTTTTGTTGTTGCGAGCTCGCACAATTCCCGAGGCGCATTAATTTTCAGCTCTTATCATGCCAATATTCACCACAAAATTTAACGCGCATAGGATTTGGAGGATGATACGATGTGAAAAAAAACTCCATTTGTTTTGAATTTTTTACAAAAAACAAAATTCCCTGCAACACTGGAACTTTTTTATTCGATATTATTTACTGTTAAATGATTCAGATGAACAGAGAGTCGAACAAAGCCGAACTACAAAAACCAACCACTATATCAAAGTGAGGTTTGACAGCTGCGCCCATTTGGCCGTTTGCTGGTTTGCATGGTAGCCAATAGGTTTTATGAAGTGGTCATAACATCTTTCACTAGAACATTTTCAGAATCTGTATGTTCTTATAAAGGTTTTATTAACATGTTTTCACAATCGTCTATACAGTGGTCCACTTCGTGCAAATTTCGGTATCAAAGAAGCATTGGTGTTGGTTGAAAAAAAAGTATTAAATGTAGTTTTATCAACAAAGCCGGGAGGAGTGCTATAAGGCTGGAATAAAACTAAAATTGTTACTTGGGAATGGCGCAATCAAATCACCGTCTGGTTAAGCTATTCTCGTTTCAAAATGACCCCAAATAATAACTCAGCGATGAACATACTATAACATAGTTCCGAATTGTTAACCTGTTCAGCCCAAGTAACAATTTTAGTTTTATTCCAGCCGCAAAGTACTCCCGGCTTTGTTGATAAAACTACATTCTGTCCAACAACACCTTCTCTATGCATTTTTAAAGCCAAAATTTGTACAAAGTGGCCCACTCTATAGACGGTTGTGAAATCAAATTAATAAAACCTTTACAAGACCATGAAGATTTTGAAAATGTTCCAGTGAAAGATGCTATGACCACTTGAGAAACCTTCATAAAACCTATTGGCTGCCATCAAAACCTGCATTGGACCAAATGGCTACAGCTGTCAAACTTCACGGTGATAGCATGGTTGATTTTTGTTGTTCTGTTTTGTTCAATTCTCTGATCTTCTGATTCATTAAACAGTAAATTATGTCTTGAAAAAAAAACTAGTGTTGCGGGAAATTTTGTTTCATAGCAAAATATCCAAAACAAATCGAGTTTTTTTTTATAGCGTATTATGCTCCAAATCATTTGCGCATTTAATTTAATATTGAATATTGGCACGATAAGAGCCGAAAATAAATGCGCCTCGGAGATTATGCGAGTTTACATCAAAATTAAAACGAATAATGAAGTTTTCTAATCGAATGCCAAAATTGGTCTCTGATCTACAGTTCATTTGCCTTACATACAAAATTTGATGTTTTTATATTTCCACAATTCAATTATTTCAATATGGCAATTGGAAGAAATCACAGTTTTGCCAAATGCCAATTTATCTTCGCAATGACTGCTATAAAACTATTTGGTCATTTGGTGACTTCCCTCAATGCCAATTTGCCGTTTAATACATTTACTGGAGGCAAAATGATTTTCAAATGCTTTTTCAACTGACCATAATAGGATAATTTGAATGAGTCCTAAAACGGCATTTTACGAGTTCATAAAGTCGAAATAAAACCTTTGATAGAAGTAAAAGGAGCTTTAGAAGACAAGGTTTTAAGATCGTTGTAAAGAAGCTATGTAGGTTTTAATAAACCTGACTAAAATTTGAAACTTGTTGCCACTCCTTATTGCCACAATAAAACCATATATATTTCAAGTGGCTTTCAGAAGACTTTAATAAAACTTAATAAAGCTGGCTGGTTTTGGCAATGTTACTTGGGAGCCATTGGCAAAATTGTTGTAATTGAGCATCAGTATGAGCATGAACGTATTGACCATCCGTGATTGGTCGAAGTCAGTTGCGAGAACCAACAGAATGTTATTCGGGAGTAGTGAATCATTCTCAATGTGTTCCTGGTATCCTCATTCATAGGACCAATAATGGCGTCAGGCAACGCCGTTGTAGAGCAATTAGGGAAGAGAAGGAGTGTTAGTTCGATACTCGATGCTGCAAAGGACTGTATCGATAATAATTTATCCACATATTTTTCTTCCAAATAATCTAAAAATTTGATGTTTTATTCAAACAAATGGATGATTCTTTTTTGTAAGGGATTGAACTTGAACATTGTGAATACCAGATGAAATTAATATTATTCTCTCACGAATTTGTGATGTTTTTTTTCTTCGGCCTGTTTCTTCACACGGTGACAGTCACCGACGCCAGGATGACGACTCGAAATTTATAAAGACTGGACTCGAAGAAAATGAGACACACAAAAATGATCACCAAAAATTCATTTTAAATCGGGTACTTCTTAAATTTTCAGGCATTAATTAACTGTATATTAGCTATGTTTTGACAAAATTTATTAATTGAATTTTCTCCCCCCTGCTCGAACATTTCTTTTAACACTGCTCATGGGATCTTGGGCGAGGCTTTGTCCATCTTCCTTACACAATTTCTCCCAGTTTTTCTTCAAAGCTTCATCGGTTTAGAATGTTTTTCCACTTTCCTTCAACTACTTCTTCATTATCACCCAAAAATTTTCGATGAGGCGAAGTTCTGGTGTATTTGGCGGACTTGCCTCCTTCTGGACCCTCATTAACGCCCTTCGCTTCGTACCAATCCATTACAGGCTTGGCGTAATGACACGACGTGAGATCGGGCAGAACAGCGTGGGACCACGGTGAGAGCGGAGGAAGGACAGCAAGCGCTTCTGCAAGCATTCCTCTCGATAAATCTGCCCGTTTATGGTGCCGGTTGTAACGAACGGCTTGCTGTACCGTCCACACTCGCAGATTGCGAATTTGTCCTTCTTTCTCTTCCGGAACTTTTCCGGAACCTCCATGCGGGACGTACCGACAAAAAACTCGAGGCCGGGGATTTGTTTGGTGTCCGCCTTGATATAGCCTGGCTTGACCAGCCACTCACGGTACAGGTTCCGCGCACACAATTTGGCCACCTTGTTTTGCTTGTCGGTCCGGTTTGGCGCCTTCCTGACCCTAAAAACACGTAGCCCAGCCCGCTTCATGGTCTGCTGGACAAACCACTTCGACGAATTGGCCTTTTTGGCCACGTCTCGGATGGAAAGGTTTGGGTTATTCTTAAAGTACTGCCTTATCTTCCGCGCCTTCTCTGGATATTCCGTTTTCGGTTTTCGGCCGCTTCCAGCGCGCCGCTTGATGGTCTTCGTCTCCTGGAACATCTTTACAACGCGAGACACGGTGGAATGGTAGATTCCAAGGCTTCTGCCGATCCATCTGTGCGACTGACCAGGATTATTGATCACCGCGCCCATGATTTGCTGGTGTAGCTCTTCTTGTTTCGAATGCATCTTGAAAACAACTTGACAGATCGCAATTTGCATACATAAACATAACACTCTAAACTAGTTATACCCAAAATTTCATTATTTTTACGCACGCGATAACAAGTTAAAAAGTTTGGTTTTTGGGTCCTCTTTGGTCTCGCCGTCCATATAAAAACATGCATCCGGTCGCTGCAAAACTCGCGAATATAATTTCCGGGCCCTTGTTGCTTCTGTTCTGCACTTTGTTTAGCGATTTTCTGCTTTCCGAAGGTCTTCACGCTGTTCCGTTTTTTTTTATTCGTTGAATCATTCCGACGCTGGTTCCCGCTTTATTGGCCAAATCAGGTAAAGACATCGATTTGGTTTTCCGAATTAGATCTGCCTTTTTCTGATCCAGTTTCAGGTTGGTAGATCCGGGTTTTCTGCCGTAGTTCATCCAAAGAACTATATTCCCCAAACTTGGTTATGATGGATTTTACACACGCGTGATGAAAGCGCTTCGCCAACATAGTTACACCCTTTTCACGTAGCCATGTGTCCAAAACCTCAATTTTTACATCTTTTTCAAACTGTGCACACAAGTAAACAAACGAAGAATGACAGTCAAACGTACAGCATGCTATCTTTTCAAAACCATGACTACCGATGAAGATTGATTCGATTTCAAGCAATGTTGAGTTCCCGAGCAAAGGATTATACCAAGTTGATTACAAGTTCTATTACCAGGTTATCATTTTTTGATCACTGAATATGTTATCATTCAGGCTGAATAAACAGCCAAAATAACAGAAATAATAACAAAAAAATACTCGTTGAATATCATATTAATAACTTATTTTGTTATCACTGCGAACAATTTGATAACAAATCCTGTATTGTAAGCAAAACAATTGAAATAGTATCAAGTTATGTTATCAATTTGAAATCAAATTCTCGTGCTAATAACTGAAAAAAATACTTTAATTAAAAGCAAAATTTATTGTTCAAATATGCTGGAAATATTTTTAGTTTTGTAATTCAACTTATAACGTTCATAAAAAATAGTGTGTTCAAAATGATAAATATGATAACAAAATTTGCCAAGGTGATAACAAAATTTGTTATACGATAACAGCGGAAATCAAAACGTTAACTGGGATAACAGAACTTGTTACTTATATGATATCAGCTTGTTATTTTCCTTTGCTAGGGTTACTCACGAGTTACTTGGTGCATCAAAGCAACTCAGAATTTAACTCTCTCATCCCTAGGGTAGGGCCATTTTTTTGTTTTTAAAATATGGGGATGTAGTGAAATGAAAACGGATAACAATAACCTGAATCCTTGAAAGTGTGAGCTGTTTAGTGGAATACCTGTAACTAAGGTCTGTATCCACATTAATCCGGACACCTTCAAATCATTGTAACTTTTGAAATATTGCACGTAGGAATGAAAAATTTCACTGTGGTATAGCTGATAGTCTATGATAAAAAAGGCTATGATTGATGTTCACATTTCATGTTTAGTATACAAGATGGCGACGAAAGAAAAAAAGTACGCGAGCGAATTTTGTACGGGTATACGGCAAATCCTGACTTGTCAATACAAGACCTTGCAAAACATAGGATTTGCCTAAATTCACTGTTCATGATGTGCTCAAATCATTTTCGGAACGTTTGACGGTGGATAGGAAACCGAGAAGTTAACGAAAAACCCAAATCTCTCCATTCGAACGGTGGCTCGTTAAATAAGGATGTCGCCTGGTTTGGTCCAAAAATCAAAACAACGTTTGGGACTTAAGTCGTATAAAGTAAAAACAGTTCCAAATCGCAACGACAAACAGAACTTGGCAGCAAAATCACGGGTTTGACGTTTGTACTGCGAATATATGACGAAGTTTTCATGCGTTGTTATGGACGATGAAACTTATGTCCTGGAGGATTTCAAGCAGCTTCTAGGGCTGGCTTTTTATTCTGCTATGGCAATAAATGCTACAGCTGAGCGTTTCAGAACGAAGAAGGCATCGAAATTTCCCACAAAATACCTTGTGTGATAAGCAATTTGCACGTGTGGCAAAAAGAGTAAATCTTTCGTCACTACAGGCAAAATCAACAAAGAGATCTATCAGAAAGAGTGTCTGCAGAAGCGATTGCTACCCTTCATCAAAAGTCACAAAGAAAAACCTTTGTTCTGGCCCGATTTGGCATCATGCCACTATGCTAAAACTGTGATGGAGTGGTACCAAGCAAATCAAGTGAACACTGTACCAAAAACCTCAAACCCGCCAAATTGTCCAGAGCTACGACCAATCGAGAGATATTGGGCTTTCTGGAAAGAAGCAAGGAATCAAAGACATCAAACACTTCCAGCAAATTTGGACAAAGACGGCTTCTACGATTTCTGAGAGTCTGTACAAACCCTAATGGTAAAAGTTAAGCGCAAAGTTCGAAAATTTTATGCAAATACCGAATAACTATGTTTTGTATTTATGTTTTGAGGTGTCCGGATTATTGCGTCCGGATTATTTTTGTGGAATCATAGAAAAGTATGATGAAAAGTAAATAATTTTGATAGCATATCCAAGATTATCGAAAATGAAAAAAACTTTTAAGAAATCTGTCCGTATTCAACAAGCAAACATAGTTATCATATATCTCAAGAAAATATTGCTGCACCATCCCACACAGAAACCGATCCAAGTGAATATTTCAAATATCCTCCGGAGGACATTCAATGCCATCGATAACCAACTTTGAAAACGATGCTCATCGCGTTGAGCAAATAACCGCTGTATTTGTTTCAACCGTCCTCACCACACTTTTCCATTTTCCCTAAAGGCACATTTCCTTCTTATCCAAACAAATGCGTTCAAACAGACAGACGGGATAGATGGCTGATGCAAGCAACAGAAACTGAAACTGAAACAGAAACAGAAACAGACAGAGCATCGTCTATGGTTAGCTCGTTTTCTCCCCTCTCAGTCTGACGAAGGTAATCACCTCATTTTCGTTCCGGAGAATTTGCATGAACAGTCCTATTCTCCTTTATTCCGCAAAACAACAACAGCAACAATAACAACAATGTACATACTCAAGTTGTACAGTGGCAACGAGCATGAGAACCGAAAACCTAGAATGTCACTGAGCAAAGCAAGCCGCACCCCGCACACTCGATTCGTTATCGAGGCAAGCATTGTCTGAACACGGCAGACTGTTCATGCTCTGCTGTCAAGTGTGCTACCATAACAACAACCGTGCATGCAATGGTATCTCGATTGGTCGTCCACGTCTGCTGGATTGTTCGGACGGAGAGTGCCTCGAAAATGGATTGGAATTGCATGTAAAATAAGCACCGCAAATAAATTAGTTTTATCTCTTCACCAAGCAACCCCAAACGCTGCTCCCTGAGAGCGAGGTTAGCCTACTTCTAGCTTGCCTGAAGGGTCTTCGAATGTTATTCTTTTCCGGCATAGCCTCCCTTCTCGGAAGAGATTGTATGTTTCTTTACTTCTCCATCACAACGGCAACATTCATATGGTCAACCGAAGAAGCAAGTGCACACTCAATTGTGCTGGACTTTTATTGAATTTCCCATTGTTTGTATCCTGTTCTTATCGTTTTCAGCTACCTATCGCCAACCGGTCCCTCCACTATTCCTGGGTCTGTTGTTTTATTGAGCAACGAAGGCAAAGCCCGGTTATAGCCAGCAGGCAATAAAACGTCCAACTACCGAAAAGAGGTCAAAAGGTATTTCTCCTATGTCTCCTTCGAGGAACCATATAAAGAATGGACCACCTCCAGAATCGGGTGAAAACAGAGACAATCAATGAGAATGTATAGTTCCTCACTGCGGAATCTGAGCCCACTCAGGGTTGATGTTTGGCCCCCGCACTACGGAGAAGACGACAGCTGGACAGAAACTCCACAGCTGCAACCCTGGCCAAGATCAAGAGTGGACACTCAATTTCTCATAACTGTCAACCCTAAAAAAGAAAGCGAACCAGTATTACGGTCAGCTTGGGCGCCTATTCGGATTGAATTCCCTTCCCCCGCCATCATCACAAATGCCTACAACCCGCAACGGAACTAAATTGGAATGAAGGCATTGAAAATGTTTGCTTTATCGACTTTTTGAAATCGTTCGGAAGGCTTTCCCAGCAATTGCGAAAGAATGGGCGGAGTAGGCTTCTCTGTGGCAAGAGGCTTGCTATGCTCGGAAGGAAGTATTATTTGGGGTAAGATTCGAGATGGCTGTAATTGAGCTTGTAGATTGGAAGATTGTGGTTCGTTTCGCCTTTTCAGGAGGAATGAACCAATACAGTCAGGGGTGGATAGGGTTTGAATTTGATGTCTTGGGCGAGTGGAAATATTCCGTTTTCGACACGGTTTTGGTAGATTTCATGTGATGTAAACAATTTTGAGATTCTCTGAGCAATTTTTATTTTCGGCTCCTTAAGAGCCCTTTTTTCTAGTCTATCTAGTCTAGTTTTCTTCAAAAGAACTGTTTCTCATTACCGTTAAGATTGATAGAGTTCAGTTATGGAAATTGTTTATTTAGATTTTTTTTGCGAATCATAGATCGAAGTAGACCACGCTTCTAAATTGACGAGCTTTGCAATTTTGCTCGTAAATTCTTTTCAATTTTTTCATTTTCAATTTCACGAAAATTGAAATATTTAAGTAAGGAACTGTGAAAGTTTAGAGCAGGAATTTCGGTGATTTTTGGACCACATTCTTTTAATTTTGGTGACTATTTTGACATTATTCTCTTCAGTGTATGCCCGGAAGATGTCTTGAACAACAGCACGAAAACTTTGCTATGTTTATTTATTAAAATTCAATCAACTCAGTTAATTCTTATTTCATGTGCACAAATCCTGAAACGGGTTGGTTTTCAAAACAACGGGGATTCTGGAGATTATGACGGGCGGGACGATTGAGAGTTTTGTCGAGTTTGCAGAGGGTTGTTTGTTATTTTTCAGAAAAAAAGCAATGAATTACTCTACAGATTGGGTTCCGTTTACAAAAGTGTGGTGTGCCGAATCTAGAACAAAAAGCATTCCATGTGTAAGTTTTGGTTGACACGATGCAGTTTGCGTAAGGATGGCACAAGATTAAGTGTCCGAGTAACTTTTCCCAAGTAGCAAACTACGCTCATAATTAGTTGTGGTAACTTTATTATGACTTTGCATGTTATACTTAAGTAATCTCAACCGAATGGCAACAAGTGTGCTTCTAGGATTTGGCTTCGTTTTGGATCTTTAATTCGATGTGCAGCAGCTCATGTCGTCCAGTGTAATCATGTTTTCGGGTTTGTCTCCCGAAAACATTCTATTGGTTCTGGGAACACTGCTGGGGAAGCTTCAGTAACGGTACCCTTCGGCCGTCGGTAAAACTGTTCTTCCTTTGTTGTTCTTCGAGTGAAAGTAAGCTAAATGTAAGAAAATAATTATCCCAACTAACTTTGTTCATTAAGCAGGAAAAAGCGTGGGACAAAGAGAAACTCTCTCCTTTTGGGTTTAGTTTTGTACACAACCTCTGGATTTTTACTCAACTTTCCTCTCGTCATCTCCGATTTAGAGACATCGGAGAGAAAGATCACGTAGACAACAAAACAGGGTGTGTACAAACAACCGCTAGGACCATCACAAGCAAGCTGGTAGTACATGAGCGCTGTCAGGAGCGCATTTTTTGCGTGTTAAGGTGGCGGATTCGTCCGTGCCTTGACCTACACCGCAGTGGGATGTGAGGCAAGGAATCCCAAGTAACATTGTCAAAAAAAAAACAGCTTTAATAAGTTATATTAAAGTATTATGGACGCCACTGTACATCAATTTGGTTTTATTACGGTACCAAGAGTTGCCAATAGGTTTTATATTTTATTCAGGTTTATGAGAACCTACAAAGCTTCTTTACAACGATCTTGAAGTAAATTCCATTTACTCCTATCAAAGTTTTTATTTTGACTTTATGATAATGCTGTTTTGAAATGCCGTTTTAGGGCTTATTCATATTATCTTATTATGGTCAACTGAAAAAGTATTTTAAAACAACTTTACCTCCAGTAAATGCATTAAACGGCAAATTGGCATTGAGGAAAGTCACCAAATGACCAAATATTTTATAGTAGGGATTGCGAAGATAAATTGGCTTTTTGGATAAACTGTAATTTCTTTCAATCGCCATATTGAAATATGAGAAATCATTGAAAGGTTGACAAATAAATAAACCAAATATTAAATGTAATGCACATGAACTGTAGATCGGAGACTAATTTCGGCATTTTTTTAGAAACCTGATTGAATTCCATAAATTTTCAGGAAAATCATAATTGATTTATCGAATATATTAGTTTCAATTTAGTTTTTGTTGTTGTAAACTCGCATAACTTCCGAGGCGGATTAAGTTTCAGCTTTTATCGTGCCGATACTCACCATAACATTATAAGCGCATATTATTTGGACCATGATACGCTATAAAAAACTCAATTTGTTTTGGATATTCAAACAAAATTGCTGTCAAACTAAATTTCCAGCAACACTAGAACTATTTTCTTAGATATTATCAAATGAATCAGAAGAGCAGAGAATCAAACCAAGCAGAACTACAAAAACCAACAACGATTTCAAAGTGATGTTTTACATTTGTAGCCATTTGGCCGTACGCTGGTTATGCTGGCAGCCAATAGGTTTAATGAAGGTCCTCAAATGGTCATAACATCTTTCACTAGAATATTTAAAAAATCTCTACGATCTCATAAAGGTTTTATAAATTTGTTTGCACAACTGTCACTTCGCCTAATTTCGAATACTTTTATTCTACTTTCAATACTTTTATTCAATTTTCACAACCTGCCGTACACTGACGGAACTATCAACACTTTCTCTTCATATTTTTCATTCTAGCAAACATTACTCTCCACTCTTGGGGCCTCATGGCGATGAGTGAACATTTCCTTCTACATCTGAATCAATTTGGCTAAACTATGCAGCAAATATCACTGGAGCGATCATAAAACGATAATGCTCTGGGATTCCATGAAGCCCCTGCTTCATAGATAAATCAAAATGAACCGAATTGTCAAAGTCGGAGAAGCATAAACGATTGTGAATATTCAGTGCAGGCCTGTGTTATGTGCAAGTAGTACAAAATCATGAAGCGAGTTTGAGGATTCAATTCAAGGAGCTTCTCAAAGTTTTCGATCACCCGGTTCACAACTTCACACCTGGTGAGGAGCCAGAATGATAACCGATCCGAGAGTGGCAACATGCCAGCCAGCACTTAAAGACTCATGGAATGAGTTGAGAAACTTAAAAGAACTTCAACAGATTTTGAATCAAAAGCCCCCTTGATATCCGAGAATACAGAAGTCTATTGCTCTTTGCTTCGGAGACTACAACCTACCAAATTTAATCTGGCGATTTAATGAAGAGATTTTGGGATACTTGCCAACTAATGTGTCAACGGAACAGGAGCTTGCTAAGCTTGCCCAGTGATCTTCTGAACGCGAACGGTAAGCTACTTGTTTTGGTATTCATAAGTGATCCATGTATCATAGATCCCTTCGAGGCTTCATCTGCTCTTCTAAAAATTGACGCTCATCATAAGCCATTCGTTTGAACTGTGGACGCCCGTCCTCGCGAAGATGAATCTCTATCAGGTATTACGCCTCGTAATGATCTGTACTTCAGGCGCTGTAATTACTAAGCCATAAATGCAGTGATCGCTTCCCAAGACGCTTCTACCGATGCCTCCGATACCACTTTCTATCTAACTATCCATCAAATCATCCGGGATACTATTCCTAAAAAACCTCATAGGCCTTCTAAACCGTTAAGCCAACCTTGGTGGACGCCACAACTCCGCAATTGTTGTAACCGCTTACGAAAGATCAGGACACGGTTTTTCCGCAACAAGAATTCTACGAGCACGAGAGAGTCTAAGCTTGCTGAAGAGGAGTACACTCATCTGCAATCGATTCGTTTCCGTGAGTATATCGACAACTTATCCAAGCAAATTTTAGACACCATCCTTCTTCCTTCTGGACCTACATCAACAATCAAACGAGTTCTGCTAGAGTTTCCGATGATGTTCCCTACAAGTCTCATAGCTCTTGCGCGTCGGTCACGGCTGTGAATCTATTTGTCGAGTTCTTCCGTTCCGAACACGACGACAACCCACCTCCGGATTAACCCGGAGTTAATTCTGTTTTAGTTCAGTTATCTCGGCCGAGCATCGTTTTGTCAGATCATGGCTGATCTGATAAACGTCCAGAGGTTTCGTTTTGGGCTGAAAGTGAACAACCCATGGACCAGCTGAACTATCTGGATAAGTACCTGACCGGAGAGCAACCGCATCGTTTTGCGCCAACCATTATTCCGACAAACCATCCTTGGCTTACTCGTGGAAGTTTATAACGGTCAACTAGAGATGTAATCAGCACTCAGAAACAATAAAGACTGTATTCGATGAAATTTGGACACGCAAAATAGGTCACCAAAAATTTTCCTTGAGCCCGATTCTATTCAAACTTTCTGGAAATAAAGTATTACTAAATGGTTAAGTTTTGACATCATTGGTTTATTGAACCTCTTCTCCCAACCCAAATGCCCGCACCTTTGCCTTGACCCCTTTCATCAAATTTTGGGCAATGATAGGACCGACTTGCTTACATACTTTTAACCACACTTTCTTTAGTTCATGTTCATTTTCTATTAGTTTTGGAGTTTTAACGAGCTTTGCCTTTATGATTGCCCATAATTTTTTAATTGAGCGAGTTCCGGAGTGTTTGGAGGGTTGACGTCTTTTGGTACAAAAACTACATTATTATCTTCGTACCAGTCTAAGACGGGCCGGGCATAGTGGCAAGATGCAAAATTCGGCCAAAACAGTGTCGGGCCATCGTGAGATCTCAAGAAGGGCAGAAGTCGTTTTTGGAGGCATTCGTCCTTGTAGATTTGTCCGTTGACGGTCTCAGAGGTGATGAAGGGCTGACTCATTTTGCCACATCCGCAGATCGCTTGCCAGACAAGGAATTTTTTGGCGAATTTCGACAGGTTCTTCTTCCGTACACTCTCCGGAACGGCCAACTTAGAGGTGGCGACGTAGTGTTCCTGTCCTGGCATTTGTTTGGTGTCGGCTTTAATGTAGGTCTCATCGTCCATCATAATGCAGATCGGTTTTGTGAGCCACAGTTTTCTTGCACGAGTTTTGGCCACCGAGTTCTGTTTATCACTCCGGTTCGGTGCCTTCTGGATCTTGTACACATGTAATCCAGAACGTTTCATTGTTTTCTGCACAAAACAAACTGAAACTTTCGCCTTTTTCGCATCATCCCTGATCAAAATGTTGGGATAACGCTTAAATGGGTTCAATACCATCCTGGCCTTCTCCGGATTTGATGTGCCACGTTTTTTGCCACTACCATTTTTCCGCTTGGTTGTCTTACGGTCTTTGAACGTTTTGATCACATGAGATACGGTTGAATGTGCGACTCCGAGCTGTTTTCCCATCCATCGATGAGAAGCGTTTGGGTTTTCGAAGTGAGTGCCCAAAATTTGTTGGCGCACTATTTCTTCATTCGAAGCCATCACTAAAATCACTCGGCCGATTTTCACGAAACTCATTACACAATTGATACAACACAATGAAATACATTCAGTTAAAATTTCAATAATTTTTACCCACACACTAAAAAGTTACGAACAATTGCGTGTGTCCAAATTTCATCGAATACAGTCTTTAGGAGAAGTTTTTTTTTCGAGGAAGTCTCTAAATTTCTCAAATATGTTTTGTATTGTTGTGAACCTTGATTTTTGTTGTGACTTTATAGAAAAGGACCAATATTACCAACGCTTTGACAATAGTTTTTCACGTGGGATTGAACTCTACCATAGTATGTACTCCATGTTACCTTCGGAAAGGGCCCATACGATACTTATCTTCGGGCCCATTGTGTCTCCAAGTGGCCCACCGGTTTCGCTTCATCAAGGACTTCTACTTTAAATGATACCTACGATATTGAAAAATATTTCAACAAATCTTCTTACCGTATCTACTATACTGTTCAGATCCTCGTACGATTTAAATCCTAACTTCAGAGAATACCTTCATTTGGAAGTTAAAAAATATTTCAATTGTCTGTAAAAATCTGCAACATAAATTTAATGTCTGCATCGGTAAAAAAGCCTGCAATAAAAATGAAAAGTCTGCAAATTTACAGACATGTCTGTGAATATGGCATCCCTGCTCCCATGGTAGCTGATAGATATAAACAAACGGAATCGTTTATTTATCTTCAACGATAGGCTGTCAATAGAATACACTCAAAACGGGTATAATTAATTCCGCTGTTAAAATTACCCAGCTGAAATACACCAAGACTGAAAAAAGGTGACAACTATTGTGAGACACACTGTAAAATACAACTTCTTTGAACAATTTTCGAATCGTCTGCCCATTTTACTCACTGCACTGATCTGTCAAATGATTAATAATGGAAGTAAATGGGGTAACTCAAACAACACTCTTCATATTGATATATTGTTGAATTCTTATCCTCCGTATTGTGTGTCATTATTCCTAATGAATGTGTAAATATTTAACCGTTTAATTAAACTGTCTGTGTTTGCCTTCATGCCAGCAGGTAGTCATTTCTCAGTTTTCCGCTGTATCAATCGAGCTGCAACAATAATGGCTAGGAACAATACGGTCGGCGATGTTCTCTCTTTCTCTGTGTATGTTCATGTAAATCGACCAACCGGGGAGCCATTCATAAGCAAATGAACCACCAATGTGGGAGGGAATGTACTTCTACATGCCTACCTACATGAATGCATTATAGGACTGTGTTTACGGCATTAACAACATTGTCCCGGCGTCGGTCAATGAAATGCCGAAACGAATGTGCAATTCAATATTGCCGCTGCTAGTTATAATGATGCCGATAATAATAATAATAACAATAATAACTCGATAGCATACGTACCATGTAATGCAACTCCATTCAGCCAAATACATCCCACTTGGTGGAACTGCGAAGAACTCGGATGCTTTCCGGATGGTCCCGCCGTGTGCGTTTATGTACATAAACAATTAGGATCAATTTTATGAATTTAATTATGCTTCTCTTAGCCTATCTGATCGCCGGACAAAGGGATAGTTGGATTTAAAAGCTGGACACAACTCAAAGTTGAATGCTTATGAATTTTGAAGAATTCAAGTTTGACGGTTACACATGGAGACGGAATTCTATTTTTTCGCTTGCTGTGATTGATTGCAATTGAACAAACACTGTCAACAACAGTTGGATCGTTTGCATATTTACTGTCGACTAACATCAAATCACGAATGCGAAATCGTTTGATTTTTTAATAGTTCAGCGGATTAGACACAGTTAGCTTTTTAAAATGATTGCACTCTCACGAGCTTTTAACAGTGTTGCTAGGCGGTTTCCTAAGAGATCTTTTAAGAACAAATATTTCAAATATTTCGTTTGGTGCGATGATTTTTCGCTTGTGTCCGTTTTCAATCAGCTAATAGGTATCAAAATCAACAAAACATCCCGTCTCACCACGAATTTAAAACTTTGACCAACTGTCTGCATCCCTCACTCCCGTTGTGCGTCGAAGCCGATCCGGAACTCACTGCACCGTGTATAATTTAAACCATACTGGAAATTCCCACCGCGACAAGGTTTTACGTTGTGTAAAATATGTTCCGGTTGGTTTTGTTCTGTAGTAGCACAAGAACAGTAATTGAATTATCTCGCCGGCCCACCGCGAGTCGGAAACGGGACATGAATTTCGGCCTACTGTGTTCCGGTGAAAATTGAACCCCATAATTCCGCAATTGCAGCGTTCGGTTCGGAAAAATTGCAAAGTTGAAGCATGGGCATGAATTATGATGGTGCGCTTCAGCTCAACGGAAAGTGCAGGAAACTTTTCCCGCTCACAAGGGGATGATTTCCGCTCCCTGGAAGCAGCCAGTCTCCATTCATTCAAGTGCCCGTTTCGAGTGCCTTGCGATGTGGAAATGAGTTCTGCATGAGATAATTTTATGACGGTTTCCATCCATTCGCTCCGTCAGGGGTGTGTATGTAATGCGGATGCTGTGGAACCATTTGCAAATAGTTCGCTGGTGCAAATGTATCCTTTGTGAGGAAAACTACGAGTTCGTTCGCTGAGAGCGCTTGTATGTTAAGTAATGAAAAAATCTCTTCTTTGCAAATTAGCTGTTGAATGCAAATGGAATTTCTCGAGTGAATAATATTCAATTGTGTTAGAATTCCTAACTCTGGTAGTTTAGGAGCATTGCTTTGGGACATAATTCACTTCGATACGCTTGAGTCAACAGCAATCAGACATGCCAGTAAGTTTCCAGTTTTGGTCAATACTTGCTGTCAGGCGTGCGATCAACAAAATAGTATCGCTTCTCCAAATTCTCACTCGATGTTTTATTGGCCACTAGGTGAACCCGTTGCGAGCCTTGCTACGCATGTAACTAAATGAATGAAAATTTCATAGAACTGGCGTGTTTATGGTTTTTTGTCCGAATGAAAAAATATTTTCGTTTTCTTCACCCAACAGTTAAAAAGGTTGCAAAAAATGTAATTGGTATTTTTGCAATCATATCTTGAGAAATCCGCATGGTTCAGAAAATGAAATTTTGCCTATCATGATCCACAAAGAGTTTTATGGTATAAACAAAACCATGCAAGTGTGTGCAAGCGGATGGCAGCACGCAGATTCCTCGAAACAAATTTAGCGCTGTGTGGTTAGTGCCTCGACAGTCGAAGCAACCGTTGGGTTTTTGTTCCACTTTTCAATATGGGTGAGATAATACCACAGAATGCCGGAAAGCTATTGGCCACTGTTAGAATTTTTATTTTCACTCGTGTCCTATTTTTATTTTCACTCGTCATCACACTCCGATCTCCCTTTATTCAGGTTTGCCCTTCTTTAAAGAATAAACGTAGCCAAGCAAGTGTGTGTGAGAGACATTTGCTTCATTGCCGTATTGCCGAGTGCTGATAATTGAAGCAACAGTTGGGCTTTTATTCAATTCACTTAATCTTGTTAAAGTGGCTGAATGGATAAAATCTAGAGCCAATATGCAGGCGGCGGTCGGTTCGAATATAGGTTGTGTATCGTAACCTTTTTTTTTTTTTTGTTAACCATTGAACTTCCGGACTTCAATCTTACACTCAACACTAATAAACTACACAACCTCACTCACACATTGAATTTTTCAAAGCGAATTGATGTATTGCTTTTTTGCCCACGACCAATGTTGCATTTTTTTCTCCAAGTTACGATCCATTACGAGAAATGAAACAAAATCATGCGTTTTTCGTTCCATTTGCTTGATCAGCTCTCGAGGTATGCAGAAATTAGTGTTTTATTTGTATGGAAGCCCCCCTTTCCAGAGAAAATAGGGTTCTCTTACTATCATAAGAACCTTCCTCAGCCCCAAAAACCCCTGCGTGCGAAATTTCACGCCGATCGGTTCAGTACTTTTCGAGTCTATAAGGTTCAGACAGGCAGACAGACAGACAGAAAAATCCATTTTTATATATATAGATATAGTTTTGCAGAAATTTGTGTTTCATTTGTATGAGAGCCCCCTCCACCTTATTACGAGGGGAGGGGTTCCAAACCATCGTTGAAACATTTCTTGCCATTAAAAATCTATACATGGTAAATTTTGTTCCATTTGCTTGATTAGTTATTAAGTTATGCAAAAAAAATTGTTCAATTTTATGAGGTGTCATTTCTTCCGGATAGTGGCGGGGTGGTCTCAAACCACCATGGAAACATTTCTTTCCTCCAAAAACCCCTACATGCAAAATTTGATTCCATTTGCTTGATTAGTTCTCGTCGGGTTATGCAGAAATTTGGGTTTCATTTGTATGGGAGACCTCCCTTCTAGAGGGGGAGGTAATTCGAACTATCATAGGATCCTTTTCCGGACCCAAAAACCCCTGCATACAAATTTGTATAGCAGTAGGGATAATTCTCATGTTTGGATGAAATTTGTGTTTCATTTGTATGGGAGCCCCCCCCCCCCGTTCCAGCGTGAGGAGGGGTCTCGGACCATCATAAAAACATTTCTTGTCTTCAAAACCTCGCCCATGCCAAATTTGGTTTCATTTGCTTGATTAGTTCTCGAGTTATGAAGAAATTTGTTTTCCATTTGCATGGGAGCCCTGTTTTCTAGAGGCAATAGGGGTCTCGAACTATCATAAGAACCTTTTCCGGCCCCAAAAACCTCTCCATGCAAAATTTCACGCCGATCGGTTCAGTAGTTTTCGATTCTATAAGGCTCAGACAGACAGAAATTCATTTAAATATGTATACCAGACCGACCAATTGATACCACACCGACTGGGGTGAGAGGCAACCGCGCTTACCACTTCAGCGCTTCATCATTGACTTGAGTGAAAGCATCGATTAAAAGTTAAAAAAAAAAAAATCAATATTCACAATCCAAAATAATAGCAAATGCTTTATGAAAATTTTTGAAATCCTTATTAAAACGTAGCAATTGCAAAGCGCGATCCATAACTTTTGACGGCACAATAGAGCAGTCTGAACAAGAAGCTGCATCTATGTTTAATGATTATTTCGTGAATAGTGATTCATTGATCATTCAATTTACCTATCAAATATCTTCATTAAGAAACCCAACAACTTGTATTTTGATTAATTGAGTTTGAAGTTTAATATGGCTATATTCCTCATCGTTCCCTACAAATTATTTTGAGAGGCCATCCTTAAACAATAATTTAGAAAACTCTGAAATTAATTCCTTTTATACAGTCACTATGTTCATTCCAAGTACCATGTTTGTCCTTAATCAGTTAAATAAACTTCTAAAAAGCGATTCATTGTTTGTGTCGAACTCTCACCATGAAAGTCTCCTATCTCTAAATGTTTGTAATTTCCTGAACAAGCTATAATTGGTGAAAATTCTTCAAGTTTCACAATTTTAATCGATCAAATCTTCTATTATTCGTACAGAGAACTTTACTTCGCGAAATTTCCAAAATTTAGAGAAGAAACCCAAATTGACAGTATCTTAAGGTAATGTAATGTTGTTTCTGCAGTCCGAGAAATATGATAAGTTCTCTTTCAACACCCTTAGTGAGGGGAGGGGGGAGGGGGGGTTTGGGAAAACGTGACGATCCATACAAAAAAATTTGAAGGTCCATACAAAAATGTGACAGGGGGGGGGGGGGGGGTTATTAAAAGTCATTTTTTGCGTGACGGAATTAATGGACGTTCCCTTACTTAGATTTTTTCCTTATTTCAGAGAGCGAGATTCGGCGCTATAACCATAATCTAGCCAACTAGTACTAAAGTTAATGCTCAAGTCTCAACCGTTTGGAGAAAAAATGGAGCATCACCTAACCTTTTTAGACTCGATGCTCCCAACGACCATATAAATAATTTTTTGTTCTGCCCACCAAACAGGGCAATTCTGTTTATCTATTCTCTCCGACTATTCATTTCCCCTTTCCATTGATATCTACTGAAGGCTACGTGGGTTCCCCGTGTTTTTTAAGGTATCACCTCCCTACCACCAACGGTTGCATGGGTGTGGCCAGGTGAGCGATCGAGGAGTGTGTTTGTGGAGATTATTGCGTGAAGAAACGTATCAGTATCTGGTTCCGTTTCATAGTGACATACAATATCTTCATCGAATTATTCCTCATCGTAGCTCCATTCGCGAGGTCTACAAACGTCAATGCTGATGCTAAAACTAATAGTGATTCATTCACCAATCAATCTATTGAATTTTTCGATGAACCTGATGAAATAAAGCAGCTAGTTAAAAGTAATTGAAGAATCGAATGTTTTCATCCGATCACAATAAATGATCCTAGAAATATTTGCTTTTCATTAGGAAAATCGGCTTGAATAGAAAATGTTAAAATCTGTGTCCACATTAATCCGGACACCTTCAAATCATTGTGCACGTAGGAATGCAAAATTTCACTGTGCTATAGCTGAGAGTCTATGATGACAAAGACTATGATTGATGTTTACATTTCATGTTTAGTATTCAAGATGGCGACGAAAGAAAAACAAGTGCGCGAGGGAATTTTGTGACAAAAACATTGGACGCGCTGATCCTGTCATGGACCGAAAGGTGAAAAGGATATTAACGAAAATCCCAAATCTCTCTATTCGAACGGTAGCTCGTAAAATAGGAATGTCGCCCGATTTTGTCCAAAAATCAAAACAACGTTTGGAACTTAAGTCGTATAAAGTAAAAACAGTTCCAAATCGCAACGACAAACAGAATTTGGCAGCAAAATCACGGGCTCGACGTTTGTACTGTGAATATTTGACGAAGTTTTCATGCGTTGTTATGGACGATGAAACTTATGTCCTGGAGGATTTCAAGCAGCTTCCAGGGCTGGCACCTTTTATGGCAAGCAATTTTCCCGTGTGGCAAAAAGAGTAAATCTTCCGTTACTACATGCACAATCAACAAGGAGATCTATCAGAAAGAGTGTCTGCAGAAGCGATTGCTACCCTTCATCAAAAGTCACAAAGAAAAACCTTTGTTCTGGCCCGATTTGGCATCATGCCACTATGCTGAAACTGTGATGGAGTGGTACCAAGCAAATCAAGTGAACATTGTACCAAAAACCTCAAACCCGCCAAATTGTCCAGAGCTACGATCAATCGAGAGATATTGGGCACTGATGAAGCGGAAGCTTTCTCAGAAGAAGCAAAGAATCAAAGACATCAAACACTTTCAGCAAATTTGGACAAAGACGGCTTCTACGATTTCTGAAGAGTCTGTACAAACCCTAATGGACGGAGTTAAGCGCAAAGTTCGAAAATTTTATGCAAATATCGAATAACTATGTTTTGTCTTCACGAATTGTTATAACACATCCCATGAATCTGAAGTAAACAACTATGACGGAAATATAATGCGAAATTTATGTTTTATTCATGTTTTGAGGTGTCCGGATTATTGCGGATACAGACCTTAACAAAAATGTATCCCTTCTGCCAATTCTCACTCGATGTTTATTTGGCCAAGCATAGCATTTTTTGCAGATGGATTTCAGGATATAGCGTGACAAGAGTTTTCTCATTGGAATCAAAACCTCTATGATATGTCCCTATTTGTATGTACGGCGACTTTCTTGGGAGATTCAAGTAAAGGGTGTCCACAGTTAAATTGAATCACTTTCAACTCGTCCTCAAACACAAGTCTCTCAACTGATTGTCATGAAATATTTAGGGAATAAAATACAATCTATAATCTTGGTTTAAGTATTAGGTGTAGGTATTTATTTCACTGTATTTCTTTACCCAATCCAAAATCCCGAACTTTCTTCTTAATACCTAGCATAAGATTTTGTACAACGATTGAACCGACATTTTTTCCGTTTTCAACCATGATGTTTGTAGTGACAATTTTAGAATGCTTACGATCTTCGTGCTTACTTATAGCCCAATATTAGTCAATTGGCCGCAACTCTGGAGAGTTTTGGGCATTAAGATTCTTCGGCACGAAATTGACACCATTCGTCTTGTACTACTCCAGAACATCCTTCGAGTAGTGGCAAGAGGTTAGGTCCATTGTAGGAACGTTGTGTGTTTTCAGAAACGGAAGCAGTCGTTTTTTCAGGCATTGACTATTTACAGTTGAAGTTGTCACGAAAGGCTTTCTCCGAACAAATCCGCTGCCAAATCATGAATTTCTTGGGGATCTTTGACACTTGCTGTTCCCTTAGAGACTGTGATGATTTAGGTTTTGGCTTATAATTTCGAGGTTTTGGCTTATAGATGTTCGAGGTTTTGGCTTATAGTAAGATTATAGGATGCTTCGTAAAAAGCTGTAACTGGGTATATTTCTGCGCTACTTTCATATCACCTCACATCCACATTCAGCCAGAGCTTGGTTCGTCACGCTAGTCTGGCGAATACGGTGGATGGGGAACCAATTGATACCGAATTTCATATAATTTTGCTTGAGCAATTGAGGATGAATTGTCGTGATGATAGAGCACACTTTTTCTCTACAAATGCGGTCGTTTTTTCTAGACTTCATCCTTCAAACGATCCAATAACGCTGCATAGTATGCGCCTGTTATGAGTTTACCTTTTTCAAGATAGTTGATGAATATTACACCTTGCGCATCCCAAAACACGGAGGCCATAGCCTTTCCCGCCGATTGTTGCGTTTTCGGGCACTTCGGAGCACTTTCGCCCGGTGAAACCCACTATTTTGCCTGCTGCGATGACTCCGGTGTATAGTAATGGATCCAAATTTCATCCATGGTTATGAACTGGCGCACAAACTCCTTTGGATTGCGTGTAAACTTGCTCAAATTCTCCTGAGAGGTAGCCATCGCGCGCAGAGGTTTTTGATATCTAAAACGGAACGCATGATGTTGCCAACTTGTTCCATTGAAATGCCTAAAGCTTTTGCTAGCTCGCTCAATTTCACTTTTGGATCCTCCAATACTATATCATGGATTTTATCGACGTTCTCTGTTATAGTGACCTTATTTGGACGTCCAGAACTCGATGCGTCAACGGTGCTCGTACGGCCACAACGAAAATCAGCAAACCACTTGTGAATCGTTTGAATCGACGGAGCAGAGTCTGGAAAATACTTATCCACCTTGGCTTTGGTTTCGACAGCCGTTTTCATGCGTAGAAAATAGTATTTTATCAAAACTCAAAACTCAGATTTTTCCATTTTTGAAAAAACTTGCTGAACGGTATCTTCTCACTGTGGTCACTTATGAATGTGTGGACAGAAATGGCTGAAATTTTGACAGCCGTCATTCAAGGAGTGAAGCTCATAGAAAATGGTTCACATCGGCAATTACCAACACTATCTGTAGGAAATTAAATGGACTTTTCGAGCAGCCTAGTAGTTTGAGTCTTGGGCAAAGTTGTTCAGAAGGAACATTGGAGAAGGTAAGCACAAAAAATAAGTTTACTTTATTTTTGTTCTTTTAAACATCAAAAAATAAGATCAACCTCAAAGTTACGATTTTTTTTGTAGCAAAAAGTGCTGTTGGAAAATTTGAAGTTTGTATTAATTATCATATACTTAACTTTTCAAGTCCTCAAAATACCTAACGTTTTGTTTAATAACGTTTGCTCTAAGAAAAATGGATAAAAATTGCCAATTTTTCAAGGGTTTACCATCACCCGCACTACCCATGCTGTATCAATCATAGTAACCCATGAGTCAGAAGAAAAAAATTGACAGCTCTATCAGTCGAACTCTAACCGTGATGGCAAAAACAGTGAAGCAACTCCGTTCAGAAGTATGCGCGTTAAAAGAACGGCAACCCGCCGCGTCGAAACCGGACATCGCGTGGCACTTTGTGGACGCTGGATACGCCCTTTCTGACATCTACAACATCTTGGCACTATTAGACAACAATCAAAGCATCGAAAGAAAGCCCGGTTCCGGACTGCTGACAACCCGGAGCGGCAAGAAGCTCCAAAGGGTGCTAAAGAGAAAGACCGAGGGAAAACTGGTTACATCGCTGCGTGCGTTTGGCCGGGAGGTCGGTTCAACCGGCCAAACAGTGAAAAAGTACCTGGCGAACATAAACATACATGTCAGGAAGCGAAAGTCGTGTCCACTGGTTTCGGGGCTGCAGGCAATGACGCTGCGGCAGCGGCTGAATAAGTCAAATCTGTTTTCTCGGCGAATCGCGATGTGGCGGTGGGGATGGACGACGAGACCTATCTCACCCTGGATGGCAACGATTGGCAGGGCACTTCGTATTTTACTTCCCCCACGAAGGAAGTGAGCTCCGAGGTGAAGTACATTTCACACACCAAGTTCCCCAAGAAGGTGCTGCTGTGGCTGAAAATCAGCGAGAAGGGGTTTCTCAAAACCGCTCTTCTTTCGCTCCGGACTGGCCGTAAACGGGGAAATTTATAGTACAAAATGCCTGCCGGAAGTTGCGTCGTTTATCAAGAAATACCGTAAGGGTGAAGACGCGGTGTTCTGGCCGGATCTGGCGTCGGGCCACTACTCGAAGCGATTGTCGGAGGAGATAGAGCGGCTGAATATCGATGTGTTACCCAAGTTGGCGAGCCCGCCCAATGTCCCCCAACTGCGTCCCATCGAGAATTTCTGGGCCAAACTGAAGCGTGAGATCTACTCCAACAATTTTGTCGTGAAAACTGAGGAGGAATTGATAAATAAAACGAAGAAAGGTCTCAACAACATGACTACACGCATGTTTTCGTCCGCTATGGCGATTGCTCCGGTTAACTGCCGGAAGGACGCTCGCAAGGGCGTAGAATTTTTTGTCAAGTAAACTTAAATAAATCGTACGAGATTTTCTTCCAAGCGGTTTGTAGGCACTCCCACAAGCGTAAAGGGATGCATTTTTCTCTTGTTCCGGTCTAACTTATCCCATAGAAGTTCAATTGGATATAGATCCGGTGATTGCGCGGCCAATCTCTGTAGATAACGTTCCGTTTCGGTCCAAGTCTCGAACGATCCCTGACTCAAGGTGAGTCAGACTTAAATTTGAAGCGAGTCCGTCCTGAATAACTTTTGAATTTGAAAAATTTGAATGTGAAGTGATTTACTTGAATATGCAGTGATCCTGCCTTGAATGACATGAATATGAAATGAATAAGACCTTAATCACATGAACATGAAGTGAACCTGACCTACATCACTTGAATTTGTAGTAAGTCAGTTTTGCAATCTGCTGAACTGGATCTGATTTGAATCACTTGAATATGAACTGAATCAGGACTGAATCACTGAAATATGATGTGATTCAGGACTAAATCACCTGAATATGAAATAAATCAGCCTTGAATCTCACGAATATGAAATGAATAAGACCTTAATCGCATTATTATGAAGTGAATTAGACCTGTATTACTCGAATGATTTGTGAGTCAGTCCTGAATTACTTGAATTTGATGTGAGGTCTTTTTGAATTACTTGAATATAAAATAAATCAGGCCTGAATCACTTGAATGTGTGATGAGCCTTTCCGAAATGACTTGAATTTGAGGTAAATCAGTCCTGCATCACTTGAATATAAAATTAATTAGACCTTAGTCACTTGAATATGAAGTAAACCAGATCTAAATCAATTGAATGTGTTGTGAGCCAGTCCTGAATTACTTGAATTTGAGGTGAATTGATCCTGAATTACTTGAATATGAAGTGCATCACACCTGAATCAATTGAATACGAAATGAATCAGATCTAAACAATGTACAAATACTTGAATGAGAAGTCAATCAGTCCTAAATCAATTGGATTTGAGGTGAGTCAGTCTAAATCACTTGAATACTAAGTAAATTAGGCCGAAATAACCTTTTCTGAAAAACTTTCCCGAAGACTCGAACTTTCTATCTTATCAGAACCACGAGATAGAGCAAGTTGAAAATCTTCAATTTTGCTTGATCACTAGTACCACGTAGCGTTGGAATTCCGAGCAACATGGTCCACCTACTGGATCCCTTTGACCTTATGAATTACTTTGGCGAAGACAGTAACATTCGATCTTATCAGAATCATGAGGTTTAATAAATTTCAATTGCTAAATACTGAATGCTCACTAGCTCCACGTAGTGGTGGAATTCCAAAACAAAATTTTCTTTATCCGGATGCCCTTCACCTTCTGAACAACTTTTTAGAAGACTCGAGCTTGCTATCTTATCAGCATTACGAAGTAGAACTAGTTGAAAATGCTCAATTTTCGATGCTCACTAGCGCCACGTACCGGAAGAATTTCAAACAAAACGGTCCGCTTTACGAATCCTCTTGACCTTTTGATCAACTTTGCCGAAGATTAGAACTTTCCATCTTATAAGCACGCTTCGTAGCGGTACAATTCCAAGCAAAAAGGTCCACCTTACGGATGCCTATAATCTTCTGAAAAACTTTGCCGAAGACCGCACCTTTGCAGTTAATCAGTACCGAGATAAAGCATCATGAATGTACCTGCATTTGGGTGATGCTAAACTTTTTGGTCGGGGATGCAATATTCAAATGAGTGTTGCAATACTTTTCCTAGCGAGTCCGTACTTCCATTAATTACGCCACGCAAAAAATGACTTTTTATAACCCCTCCCCCCCTTGTCGCGTTTTTTGTATGGACCTTCAAATTTTTTTGTATGGATCGTCACGTTTTCCAACTCCCCCTGGACCTTCCAGTCATGAAGGTAGTGTATCTGTCATCGAGCTTGGTGCTCTCCCTCTCTGGTTCAAAGTAAACAAAATGCATGTTGACTAAAAGGTTACAGTATCCACAACTAACTGAACTATAAAAATTGGACTCGGAAAAAATGCAACACTTTGTTTTGGGTGTAACTTTTTATGGCATGGATAAAAATTCATGAAATTTTGGGTAATACTAGTTTAGAGTATTATGTTTTTATATTCAAAATCGCGATCTGTCTAGTAGTTTTCAAGAAGCATTCGAAACAAGAAGAGCTACTCCAGCAAATCTTGGGCGCGGTGATCGATAATCCTGGTCAGTCGCACAGATGGATCGGCAAAAGGCTTCGAATCCACCACTCCCGCGTTGTGAAGATGTTCCAGGAGACGTAGACCACCAAGCGGCGCGCTGGAAGCGGCCGAAAACTGAAAACGGAAGGCGCGGAAGATAAGGCAGTACTTTAAGAATAACCCGAACCTTTCCACCCGAGACGTGGCCAAACAGGTAAATTCGTCGAAGTGGTTCGTCCAGCAGACCATGAAGCGGGGTGGGCTACGTGTTTTTAAGGTCAGGAAGGCGCCAAACCGGATTGACAAGCAAAACACGGTGGCCAAATTGTGTGTGCGGAAGCTGTACCGTGAGTGGCTGGTCAAGCCAGGCTGTCTCGTCATGGACGAAGAGACTTATATCAAGGCGGACACCAAACAAATCCCCGGCCACGAGTTTTTTGTCCGTACGTCCCGCATGGAGGTTCCGGGAAAGTTCCGGAAGAGAAAGCATTCAGCTTGGGGGAGGAAATTCAATAAATAAATTCAAATGCCCTCCGCTCGTTTTCAATCTTGTATCTTTCAATTTCAAAGCCTGCCGTTGCCCTATACGGAACTATCAATACACTTTTTCTTCATGTCTATGCGTTCTAGCAATAAAATTACTGTTCGCTCCTAGCGCTTCGCATGGAGATGAGAAATTAACTGCTTCTGATAACTTCATCAAATAAACTATGCCAAAACATAGCTAATATATAGTTATTTAATCCCTGAAAATTTTGGAAGTATTCGATTTAAAATGAATTTTTTGTGATCATTTTTGTGCGTCTCATTTTTTCCGAGTCCAGTCTTTAGCCAGTTGGAAATGTGGACGTAAATCCAGAGCACCGATACAAACTTTGTCACAAAAACGTTCGAAACCAGACCTGTCTTGAGTTCAAAATGTGTTCACTTTTAATAATGTTCTTCTTTTCTGTTCTCAAAAAATGAAAGGCCAAAAACGTATTAGCTTAGAAATCGATAGATCCTCAGAAGAATGCAGAATAGCAAAAACAGATAAATTAATCTATTGTACATCCTCGCACACAACAAAAAAAATCCAATCCCTCGTCAGAACCCAATCAATTTGCATAGCAAGCCGGTGCATCTCAGCTCAAAGCATGTTTTCTAGAACATTTTAATTTCAGATCCCATCAATCTCGTCCCGATGAACGAATCCCCGAGCCGACCATCAGAAGCTTGGTCCAAGGAAAATTCAATTTAAATTTATTACCACCTCACGTCCCTCACCACCCCCCTCCCCACCGTTCCATAGTTCCATGTTTATTGGAAAATTTCCAAACACCAGCCCAAGAAAGAAGACATCCTTCTTCGAGATCGATCGGACAGCTGCACCGGATTCCATCATCGGGCAGAATAGGACTGCGGCACCGAGGGTACCTGCTTGTATCGATTGGTTTATGGCTCCGATAAAAAAAAATTTAACCAAATTAGCATATTTCTTCATTCGCGCCTCCAACGCCCGGGAGGGGGAAACCGATCGGAGATAAACTCACCTGTGACGAGATTAGCGTGATGGAACTGGCACACCGCATCCGCCTCGAACCAGGAAATTTTGTCACGGAAGTAGCGATAGAAGACGGGGAAACCATCCTCCGGCAGCGTCCAGGTGTTGCTGATGTTTACCTGTAAGAAGGAGAAAGTGGAACGATGCACAGGCGTGAGATATTGCGTTTTATTCGCTGCGGCAGTTTGGAGCTGGTTTTATGGGGTTTTCAACGCGTGGTTGGATAATGCGTTCCGTGGGGGAGAGGAATACTGGACTGTTGGCCCAGGAGAAGAGAGGATTTATGAAGACAAACTTGTCAATCGCTGAAGATTACATGAGATATTTTCAAGAGGATAAAGCCTGCCCATGTTAAACTTTGGTATTGTCAACAAAAAATCTACACACACGGAAAAAAATCCGTGTCCAGATCCGTGTACTGCAGTCATAAATTCGAGAACAAGCAAAAATACACCGTGAACTGAATCACGTAATCGGGAATTAGTTCACGTTTTTGGGTAAAAATCATGAAAACGTGAACTAGTTCACGGTCCGTTTTCATTTTCGTGAACGCTTTTGCTTCTGTGCATAATTCAACAAAACCGATTGCTTATATCAGTTTGTGTTATATATGCACACACAGAAAAAATAATTAATTTCAACAAGCCCTTAAAATTTCCCCTCGTCTAATTCCAAACCAAAGGAGGCGTAAACAACGAAATTGTTTGCAATCTTTCATGTGCCATACAACAATGTTTGCTATCTTTCATACAACAGGCAAGATTCAGGCGTTTTTTATTAATCATTAATTTGTACAGGCTCAATCGAATTAACTTTACAGAGCCAAATTTACATATTTTTATACATTACTTTTAATTATTTATTTATTATTATTATTATTATACTTTATTATTCATGTCTAGCATTCATGTCTAGTTGATAGAAATTATTACAAAACTATTCTATTATATTAGTTTATTACTTATTGACATTATTTCTTAAATTTCGTTAAACAGTCCACACTCTTTAAGAAATTTGATCACTGCTTTTTCATTTTCAGAATTATGTGCAAGAATTTCAGCCAGTGTTCCGTTAATACCACAGGTTTTCCTGTTCTGTTCGAATCCTCTGCATTCCACCAGTATGTGTTGCACTGTGATTTGCACTCCACAGAAGTTGCATGTAGGAGGACCGTTGTGGTTCAAGAGGTGCGCGTGGGTGAGCCTCGTATGTCCTATTCTGATGCGGGTTAAAACACGTTGTTCAGAGGGACATTTCCGATCCGGGCGTTTTTCAGGCGTTGATTTTATTGAGCGTAGGTGGCACCGGGTCTGATGCCATTCTGATTCCCATTTTGTCCAAATTCTTGTTTTCATCGCTCGTACAGCGTTTTGAGCAGGTATAGAGATATCCTGAAGCGGTTGGTTTCGTCCTTGTTTGGCTAGCTCATCAGCTTTCTCGTTCCCGGCAATACCAGAGTGGCCGGGAATCCAGGTGAATATTACATTATGTCCTTCTATTTTCTTTTCGATAGTTTGTATCCAGGGGTGCTTAGACCGACCTCCACGTAGAGCATCAAGACAACTGGCGGAGTCGGTCATTATAATGACTTTGTCTTGACCGTGCAGTTTTGATACGGCCATCATTATAGCAAAAGCTTCGGTGGAAAATACGCTACAATAATCGGGTAACCGAAAACTGTAGCTACTGTCATTCATGACCACTGCAGCGCCAATTCGGTCGTTGTCCTTTGACCCGTCTGTGTATATTTGTTCGTGCGTACGATATCGGCTGGTTATAAGTTCCTTAAATCTTGGTAGTACGATGCTCTGGTTCGTTCCTGCTTCTATGTTGCTCCTTAGGTCGTTATCTAATATTGGTGTTGGCGAGTACCATTCTTTATCAGTCGATCTGAAAATTCTGCTTACGTTCGGACAGGACCATCCAGTTGTTTCCAGAAGAAGTTTCTTTGCTCTATGAACCACAGGGTAGTCGTTTGCTTCTTCGCTTTTCTCAATGAGTCGGACAGCTAACATGCCTAAGCGTTGAACCAGTGCTAGGCGAAAATGGAGCCAACCGGCCTCAGCTATAATAGAAATAGTTGGGCTGGTTTGGAAGGCACCAGATGCCTGACGAGCGACGTCATTGTATATTGGCTCAAAAGTTTGTTGCATAGCATCGAAGTTAATGCTTGTGCGTCCTAATCCGAAATAGAGTTGGGAGATAATAAGGGCTGTTCCTATTTTTAATAAACTGGATCGGCTACTTCTTTTAAGGCGATATCCGAGTATACGTAGAATGTTCATTCGCTTGCGGCAGCTTTGTTTAACATACTCAAGGTGTTTCAGAAAGGTGAACTTGGAGTCCAGCAGAACCCCGAGAATTTGTATGCATCTTGTTTGTGGGATTGGGATATTATCAATCTTGATAGCTCTACCACGTTTACGGTGCTTTAAGTGGCATGCATGTAGTAGCTTAGATTTCGTTGGAGCAATAGTGAAACCTACACTAGAAGTCCACCTTACGGCAGCTGAGACCGCTTTTCTAAGCTTCTTGCGTATCTCGACATGGTTTTTACCCTTCACTATAAGGATGACATCATCTGCATATAGTAGAATCTCAGTTTCAGCTGGAATTGCGTCGAGAATTGGTTGCATAGCTACCAGGAACAACGTCACAGATAGAGTTGAACCTTGAGGAACTCCGTTATCTGCTATTCTCAGGCTTGAGAGGAAACCATTGGCAGCTACTTGAAAGAATCTATTGCAGAGAAAGCTGTTCATCATTCTCCCTGATATCCGCCAATTTGTCAAAGTGCGTAGTATTTCAGGTCTGTATGTTGTATCATATGCTTTTGAAATGTCAAGAGATATGATTTCAACATGTTCGTCTTTTTGGAGGCTGATTAAAGATTCCAGTTTGGCAAAGTGAGAGTCTACACCTCTACCGGCACGGAAAGCGTGTTGTCGTGAGTCCAATTTACCAGTGGACTCTAGCTCTGTCAGAAGCCGCCGATTAAGGAGTGTATCGAAAAGTAGTTATAAACTTCCAAATAATAAAATAGGCATGAAAACATGGTTAAAATTAACATACTATTTCAGTTTATTATAGCTTAACATGTTTACAAAAGATCCAAACGGAAAAACTAGTAATCATGTTCATTTCTGTAGAATGCCCGTACCTTTGATTTGACACCTGCCATCAAATTCTGCACAGTGACCTTTGTGCACTTCCTGGATGCCGCTGCCCAATTTTTCTTAAAATCGGTCATGTTTTGGGACACTGTACCATCCTTCTTAAATATACGCTTGACTATTGCCCAATAGCGTTCGATCGGTCGCTACTGGGGACAGTTTGGTGGGTTGATGTCTTTTTCTACGAACTTGATGTTATTCTCCGTCAGCCACTGTAGAGTGGATTTGGCGTAATGTGCCGATGCCAAATCTGGCCAGAAGAGAGGAGGGGACTGGTGCTTTCTATACAATGGTAGCAACCTGTTCTTCAAACATTCCTTTTGATAAATCTCAGCATTTATAGTTCCTTTTGTATAGAAAATTGAAGAACGCAAGCCACATGTGCAAATAGCTTGCCAAATGAGCACCTTCTGACCGAATTTCTCCATCGCAACAGTCGTATCTGCGGTTGGCACACGTTCCCCAACAGATTTAGTATAAAACTGCGGCCCCGGTAGCGTTCTTGAATCTTCTTTAACGTATGTTTCGTCATCCATCAAAATGCACTGGTCGACATTGTCCAAAATGCAGCTGTACAGCTTTCGAGCCCTGGTTTTGGCACGAGACTTTTGTTCCGGAGTTTGTTTGGGCACTTTCTGCTTTTTGTACGTCTTCAAGTCATTCCTGCGCTTGATTCGTTGAATCATTCCGATGCTGGTCCTGAACTTCTGGCTAGATCGCGAGTAGAGGCAGATTTGTTCCGTTGAATATAATCCACAACTTTTTGGTCCAAATCGGGGTTGCTGGAGCCGGGTTTCCGGCCACTTCTTGGTAAATCCTTGAGGGAGCACTCCTTACCAAACTTTTTGATGATGCGTTTTACACTTGCCGGGTGAACATTTACTCTTTTCGCAATCTGGTTGTAAGTAACACCCTTTTCGGTGCACCAAGTGTGCAGAATTTTCTTTTTAGTCTCAAATTCAATTCGCGACATTTTGAATACAACTTTATCAACGGAAATGAATGAACCGAATAATCATTTTTGACATGTAAACAAAGCAAATGGCGCTTACACGCTAAAAATATATACAGTAGTTTATGCGTATTAACGCATCGAATGTTTATAACTACTTTTCGATACACTCCTTAATGATTCTTTCGAATAGTTTTCCAAAGCAACTCAATAGTGTTATCGGCCTGTATCCTTCGGGCTTACTGCGGTCTGCATCGGGTTTTGGAATTGGGATCACGGTACCAATTTTCCACTGCGTTGGGAAGGAACCACTGTCCCAAATTCTGTTAAACAACTCTAGGAGTGCAACTTTTCCGGAAAAAGGTAATCGTTGAAGCAGTTGATAGCTCACGTTATCATCGCCCGTAGATGATCCCCCGCGCCGATCAAGTGCCCACATCAGTTCTTCAATAGTGAGATCCACGTTGTATCGTTTGTGTAAATTAGGACGTTGTGTTTCAGACTTAGTGCGTTTATCAGTTTTGTGTTTCTTCCAGAATTTTTCAGGATAGTGTGCGTCAGACGATTTATGTTGGTACTCATCGGCAAGAGCATCTGCTACTTCTTGTCCATTGTTGGTGTGCCCTGTTGGGAGGTTTAGTGTTATTGAATTGCGTTGTCTTTTTCCCTGAAGCTTGTTGATGTTATTCCAAACTAGGGATGCTGGAGAATCTGGGTTTATACTTTCGACAAAAGCATCCCAGCTGTTCTGTTTGGCGTCACGAATGGTTTTTCGGCAGTGTGATCGAGCTTCCTGAAATAATTTTAGAGCAAAGATTTTTCTTGGTTATCGTCTCTTAAGCGACGGAGAGCTCGAAAGTCGTTTTCGCCTGGTCTTTATTGCTTCCTCTACTTCCTGATTCCACCACACAACAGATTTAGGTCCTATATTTCCTGACGTTTTGGGGATGCTTGCTTCATCCGCAGTTATGATCATGTCCGTGAATTCTTCTACCGATAGTATAGACTTAGAGCGTAAAGATCTGCTTGTTAGGTGTTCGTAGAGTTGCCAATTAGCTTTTTCGAAGATCCATCTAGACCGACATTTCGGTTTGTTTTGATTATGGAGAGTATCAATCAGGATGGGTAGATGATCACTACCAGAAAAGTTGAGTAGTGCTTTCCAGGTAAATTTGGCTGCATGTGACGTACTGCAAAGAGAGACATCTAGGGCCTGGGAGGTTCCTGTTGCAGGGTCGATGCGCGTGTGACAGCCATTGTTCAAGACTACCATGTCGTGTTGAACCACTAGCTCTAAAATGGCTTCACCCCTCTTTTTTGCTCCAGATGATGACTGAGCACTTCTGCTGCCCCATGCGGAGTGATGGGCATTCAGGTCGCCCAAAACAAGAAGGGGTTTTGGGAGTTCTTCCAAAAGTTCTCCAAGCAGCTTGGCAGCGTTTTTCTCAGAAGGTGGGAGGTATATCGAAACAACCGTTATTGCTATTGGCGCATGTAGCTGAACGGCGACGGCTTGGATATTGGTTTGAACCGATATTCTCTGGAAAGGGGTGCCATTTCTTATAGCCATTCCAGTACCTTGCCTTCCATGTGTAGAACATTGACTCAGTAGGAGTTGATAATCTCTTCCTAAAGTACTTGACCCTAGTCTGCGGTAGTCAGCATTTGTTTCCTGTAAGCATACTATTACAGGTTGGTATTTTGATGTCAGAATCTGTAGCTCACTTAAGTGAGAGCGAAGCCCGCATATGTTCCATTGAATGGCAAATGACGGAACGATCTTGTGCGTTTCGGTAATAAAGGATTCGGAATCAGTTGAGGTTTGTGACGATGAACGCGGACGGTGATCGTTCTGAGTGGGTTCCGACTCTGCTGGATCCCAGGTGGATGGCGAATCAGGGCATGTTGATGTGCTGTGGTGGGTTGTGGTATCTTTGTTGAGATCCGGCTCGACTGGATTCCAGGAGGATGGACGGAATGCAAGGTGCTCGTGTACGGCTCCGTTCAATGCCCTAAGGGCATCCTCTTCCAGAATTGTAAGGGGGAAACTTACTGCATGCTCTTCTTTCCTTCGTCGAATTATATTGGCGGGCGTTAAACTGCAATTCTCTTTCGGGTTGGAGGTTGCATTGGAGCCTTGATTGGTGGGGAAAAAAACGGCGTTGGACTGTTTTTTGGATACATAATTTAAAGAACCCCACGCCGACAGCCGCCAGAGGCTCTTCGGATTGCTCCGGGACATCTCTGGTCAGGGTCGACGTGGTAGGCCTCGCGCTTGGCGAATCGAAATGTACAGAACAGGGGGTTCTGCTAGTCGATGGTTGGATGTTGAGCTTATGCTTTCTGTCATATTCATCAGACGTTAGCGAAGGAAATTGTAGTGTGGTAACAGCTGTTGTTTTCAGCCGTTGTTTTTGGTTCATATAATTGCTGCATCGTTGCAATTGCATCGTCGTTATTACAGTGTGGTAGAATTCGTTTTTCCGTTTTTGTGTCCTTGTCCATAGCGGGGTATTCATCATAAAAGGTCGTAAATATATTTTTATTAGGTTCCTGGTCCATTGATCATTTCGATGTCCGTGGGTGTATTGTTTGGACCGTGTTTCGCAGAAATCCGTTTACCCCGGTTGTTGGTGGCTTCAGTGGGTGATATCTCCATGTGCCTTTTTCCGCTTTTGCTCCGCGTCTGGACTTCATAATTAGGTTTGGTGCTTTTGCGATTCTCTCGCCGGCTGCCTGGCGGAGAGATAAAAGGTTGATCCTTTCGAGATATTCGTTCGGTTTGCAGCGGTTCGAATGAGGTCACTTGCGATAGTGGTTGTTGATTAGAGGCTGATGATCGTAGGTCTCGTGGTGCTAATGACTGACGTAGTGTGCTTGCTTCTAGCATGCTCTTCATAGCGACAATTTCCCTAGTCAACGTGTCAACTTGTTTCTGCAAAGTGGCTATTATTTGGTCTTTAGCGGCCAACTCTTGTTGAATTTGCTGTTGAACAATTCCAGTGAAGGTCTGCTTTTTGGTTTCTGCGGCACACAAGCGCCTTGCTTCGGCAAATGATATTCCGTGATCGATGTTAAGTTTGATAATTTTTTCTTCCTCTTTAAACTTCGGGCAGTCGCGTGACGTGACTTGGTGGGCTGCTTTGCAGTGGATACAATTTGGTGAATTGATGCATTGCTCTCCTTCAGGTATGTCATGTGTTGTTGAACATCGTAGGCAGATACCGGTTTGTTGACACAATTTTGACGAGTGTCCATAAGAACCACAATTGAAACACAACATCGGGGAAGGGTAATACACACGCACTTGGATTCGCAATACACCAAAATAGACGAATCCGGGAGAATTGTGCCATGGAAAGACAGGACAAGCAAAGGCGTGTTTTTCAGAACGCCATTTACTCGTTTCTTGATCCTTCGCACAGTATGTACACCTTGAGAATCCAAATACTCAAGGATCAATTTTTCATCCTTATTTAGCTCCTTAGCTACCGGACATTAGTCCGGAGTTATAACTCACTGTTTAGATCGCAAGATTTCGGAAATATACTGGATGCGATAACACTACCGATTGTTTTCGTTTTGACACAACCTATCGATCGAGCAGAGTGTTCTATTCACAATATCGCGACGACGTGTGTGTGAATAAATACATGAGCTGAGATAGCTCCGCGTTGTATTTACACTTTCACTTTCACTGTTTAATTTGCCACTTTCTCGATGAGTTTCACTAAAACTTCACTTTTCCAAAGTGTGCACCAAATTGATCTTCAACGTAGCCGCCGATGGTGGTGGTTTAGAACGGTATTTTATGACCAAACAACTAATTTGGTGAGAGCGATTCGCACTTGTTGATATGCTATTGTATCCCGAGCACGATGAATGTTTTTATTTATCTTAAAACTAAAGTTAGGGTGATAGAACCGATTACTCGCGGCTGTCTCGAGGTTAATAGGAATTACAAATTACGCATGGGAAAGAGGGTGGGAATTTAAAGTATGGTTTACATAACACATTAAATTTAAATTCTAAATTATTGAAACACTTATAATTATACAATTTATGGTTTTCTTTTGACTTGAACAGTTTTTGAAAAAGAAAAAATAACACACACACACACACATAAACAGATAAAAAAAACTTATAGTAAACAACCAGGTTAAACTAACTACAATCTAAGGCTTATGTTAGTCAAAAACACATAAATGAGTTTCATGTACTCAAAATCACGTACAGCCAAAATATCTTGAATTGGCACATCGGGTTGCCTACCTCGAGCCCGAAGGGAATCATAAAGCTCCGATTTGACTCCACGATGCTCAGCACAAGATCAAATAACGTGATCTGCATCCTAATAGCCTTGTCCACACTCACAGAGATTGCTGTCGCTCAGCCCAACCCGGTATAAATGAGCGTTCAAAGAATAATGATTGGACATGAGGCGAGACATGACACGAATGAAGTCTCGACCCACATCCATACCCCTAAACCAAGATTTCTTCGACACCTTTTGGATGATAGAATGTTGCAATCGCCCCAAATCTCCTTTACTCCATTTATACTGCCAGCTGACGAGTGACTGTTGACGAAAAATAGGAAAAAATGTGCCGTCCATTCCTTATGATCCTTGCACCAGCGCTACCTGTTTATCGCGTTTTGCGGTTTTATTAGCGGTTTAGAAATGGCCGCACGAGCGTAAAGATTCATGTCGTGCAGCTCCCTTTGGACAGTTGATGTAGAAACTGGTTCTTGAAGCGCATTGTTCAAAGCAGCAGTTGCTTTAACAGCACTAATGCGTCTGTCTGCTTTGACTATGCGCTTAAAAAAATAAATAAATAATACCCAATTTGAGTTCTATTCCGCCAGGTCGATGGTACCGTACGCCAAATTAATTTTGAGTTATTTTTAGTTTAGGTATTGTTTTGTAATATCATGAAGTTTGATGTGTCGCAAGCCAGGGTTTGACATCATTCGAAATCTGGCTACTTCCCTGGGAACCGGAAACGGAACATCACAGGTGTGGCCAATGTGACCGAATACTCTCAGGTTGACCACCAGCGGTATTGGTTTGTAAAATCATGAAGTTTGATATGTCGCAAGCCAGGTTTGATACAGTTCTAACTCTGGCCATTACACTGGTAGGGTACTTCCTTCACGATTCCCGATATTGAATCCGGAACTACGGAAAATAACGAAATGTCCGCTACTCTTTCAAAAACAAGGATAAATTTGTGATCGTATGGAAAAAGTTGCATCTAATTTGGTTAAGGTTACGCAGAGTTACAGATAAATTAAAAAGGAGTTTTTCAACATAAGAAGTGTCAGGCAATTGGTTAAAAAACTACATTTTACGGAAATAGCCATATCTCGGTTGTTTATGGGCCGATTCACGATCTTTAACCACTGGCAGACTTTTTATAAATTCTAGTTTCTGAGAAAAATATAATATTTCCGATTTTCAAGTAACATAAAAAATAACGAGCTGCAGAAAATTAGCACATTTGACATAACCTCAAAGTATCCGTGATATCTCCGGTGCCCGAAAGTCAAATCAAATTTTGATTAAACATGCTAAAACTAGAATAAATTCCCTGTCGAACGCTCTTAGTTTCATCATCATCGGTCAATTATTTACCGAACTGTATCACTTTGAATCTGGACAAAATTTTGCTAGTCTTCTCCTTTTTGATCATCCCCTGTACGTGAAAATGAAGTACTGATCCGGTGTTGATGAGGCAATAATTTCTAGCGTAAAATGTATTGCCGCTAATTCAGCGACATACACGGAACAAGGAGCTTGAAGTTTACGGTTGGCGCTATAAATTTCATTAAATATACCAAAGCCTGCTGACTCCTCTATCAAAGATCCGTCAGTGAAGAACGATTTAGTGGAATCAACTTGGTCAAACTTTGCAGCAAATATCACCGGAGCAATCATAGGACGATGATGCACGATGATTCATAGATAAATCAAAATGAACCGAATTGTCGAAATCAGAGAAGCAAACACGATTGGAAATGTTCGGCGAAGGGCTGACATCCTGTGTTATGTACAAATGGTACAAAGTCATAAAGCGCGATTGAGGATTCAACTCAAGAAGCTTCTCAGAATTTTCGATCACCTGGGGGTTCATAACTTCACACCTGGTGAGGAGCCGGAGAGATAATTCTGAAAACCGATCCGAGAGTGGCAACATGCCAGCCAGCACTTCAAGACTCATGGTGTGAGTCGAGTGCATGCAACCTAACGCGATACGAAGACACCGATACTTAATACGTTCCAGTTTGATGATGTGCGACCGAGCCGCTGAATGAAAACAAAAACTACCGTATTCCATAACCGACAAAATCGTTGTCCGGTACAACGTTAGAAGATCTTGCGGATGTACTCCCCACCAGGTCCCGGTAATTGTGCAGAGAAAGTTGATCCTTGGCTGGCACTTTCGCTTCACATACTCAATATGGGATCTCCAGGTGCACTTTGAATCGAACCAGACCCCAAGATATTTAAATGACATAGAATGAGTTATCGGCTTACCCCAAATTTGAAGCTTCGGTCGGGCTGGGTTATGCGTCCTTGAAAAAACTACCAACTCAGTTTTCTCCGTAGAGAATTCGATACCTAGCTCTAGAGCTCAAGTAGACAAATTGTCTAAGGTATCCTGTAAGGGTCCTTGCAGATCGACCCCATTGGGTCCCGTGACAGACACTACGCCGTCATATGCAAGTTGTTTCAACGTACTATTGTCACTTAGACAACCGTCAATGTAATTGACATAAAAATTATACAAAAGGGAGCTTAAATCCAAGAGGGTTTGAGCTGTTTAGTGGAATACCTGTAACTAGAACTTAGAAGAAAAATTAGTATTTTCCATTTAATTCCAACTACCTTTGCTTATCTTCGACAGATACGCGTATTTCGTCTACAATGTGCAGACTTCTTCAGTGTCTCGTACTAATATGTCGAGTTATTAGTACGAGACACTGAAGAAGTCTGCACATTGTAGACGAAATACGCGTATCTGTCGAAGATAAGCAAAGGTAGTTGGAATTAAATGGAAAATACTAATTTTTCTTCTAATTTCTAGTTATCAATCATGATCTTTTTCATTATAGACTCTTAGCTCTACCACAGTGAAATTGTTCATTCCTACGTGCAATATTTTAAAAGTTACATTGATTTGAAGGTGTCCGGATTAATGTGTATACAAATTATATTTACCCTTTTAAATTGGCCACAGTTTCGGTGAATTAGAAGAGTTTTTTTTCCTTGGGTACGATTCGCACAGTATTGGCGATATACCATTCCAGAGCCACTTTTTGGCAGTGGTAAGAAGCGAGGTCTGGTTAAAACAGCACGGAACAACTATGTTGCTTCAAGAAAGGCAATAAGTGTTTTTGTAAGCATTCCTTTGCATAAATGTAAAATTTTCCAAGTGTGCATGGCGCTTCCGTTGCGTAGTAATTTTAACGTCACCAAATTGGAAGCTCTGCATTAGGCTCAAGTCCTAGACAAGATCGTCAATTTCCTTTTGATTTGGATAATGAGGAGGCCTTATTCTTTCGGTGCGGTAATCCGAAACAGTAGCACTTGGCACACTTCTAGTTTGTAATGTAAAGATTGGACTCGAAAAAGAAGAACAACAACTAATTAGAATTAATTAGAATACAACTAATCATTATCTCTTAATGTAAAAGATTTACGTCGGTTTTAATGAATTTTTGAGCTATCTTCGAGGATGTGAAGATTACAGGTTAGCAGGTCATAGCAGCTAAACTGAACGTTAGTTTATTCAACAACTGATACCCTTCAAAATGATGTACAAATTATAAGGGGGTTCAAAAGGGCACCTAACAATTTTACGAAAAAAGTTACTAAGCTTCTTATTATATTATGTAGCATGTATAGCGATTTTTTCATCTCTTGGAATAAATATTTAGACGAGCTATAGATCATTAAAAATAAGGCCAAGGTTTTAGATAATGATGCTTATCGTTGGTCTTCTGGTAGAAATACGACATTGTTCCTTTTGTACCTTTTGTATTTGCAGTAGAACGATGGCCTTTTTCGCGTTATTATATTCAAATAAGCTTTATTATCTAATAAGTTGCCCTTATTTTCCTTCTGAATATTAATAGCATGTTTAAATATTTATTCAAAAAGATGAAAAAACACTATAAAGTCACCGCCAGAAAAAAGTTCCCACCTACCCCAGTTTCTCTTTTTTGTGCAGCAAACTGTAAAATAAGTGAAAGATTCTAAGTTTTGTTGTTTTGATGGCATATTTATTATGTTTTTCTCTTGTCTGGTACATAAAAAAAACACTTGTCCTGCAAATTCATTTTTTTCTTCAAGAAAGATCAAACTATAGTAGAAATTATGCATGTCAAAATAAAGTGCCCACTTCTTATTTTCTTTGAAAAAAAAACAAGTTGTAGATCCAGTCTGTTGAGTGATCAGTAGTTAATGTGTCCTCCCCTGGCCTTCAATAGTTTTAGCAAACGTTTCGGCATACTCTCCACCAGATTCTTCAGGTGTTGTGGGTCAAGATCTTCCCAGGCGTTTTCAAGAGCTTGAAAATAGTTATGTTTGTTGGTAACTCCTGTCTTATCAACTCGTGAATCCAAGATGGCCCACAGATTCTCTATTGGGTTCAGATCTGGACTCTGTGGGGGCAATTCCATAGGTTAAATACGGCAGGAGCGGAAGAATGCCTTCGGCTTCTTCGCGGTATGTTTTGGGTCATTATCTTGCTGGAACACAAATTTGTTTTCCAGCCCAGTTTTAATCAACGAAACCTGCAAATTCTCACGCAATAGGCCTATGTAGGAATCTGCTGTCATAATACCATCGATTTTTACCAAAGCACACACCCGCCCAAGAAAAACACCCCATCGCGTTCCCTACACCATGCTTAACTGGGCCCTGGATATTTCGATCATGAAGCGCCTCTCCAGGTCTACGCCATACACGAGCTCGTTTTTTGCTGTTGAACATCTCGAATTTGAACTCATCAGTTCACAAAACAGTCTTCCAATATTCTAAAGGTTTATCAGCATGTTCCCAAGCAAATTTGAGTCGTTTCGCTTTGTTGACTTTGCTAATAAAAGGCAACTTCTTACAAAACCTGCTCTTCATACCGTGTTCAGTGATCCTTCTGCGTAGAGTACTGTCCGAGATTGGGGGTTGAATCACTTCCTTGATCCCCCTGAAGGTAACCTCCGGATTTTTCTAAATTTCGCGAATGATTCTCACCTCTGTTCGGGAATCTGTTCTACGTTTCCTTCCCCATCCTGGGCGCTGCTTTACTTTATCCATACTATTCACCAATCTTGCGATGCGGTTCACCTTTCTCGATGTCACGAATAACACATTTTCGGATCTGCAAGGAAATAGTTTATTTTGCCACCGTATTATCCATGGTTATTTAGATAAGTCGCACTGAATCTTTCTGACCGACAACTGAAATCCGTAAGAAGATCAACAAACACTTGGAAACGTCAAACAAAATTGAATACGAGGGGCGTTTGGATGTAAAAATTACATACACATAATATATTTTAAATTGGGCACTTTATTATGACACACCAAATTTACACCACGTATGGTTCAAAAAATAATTTTGCAAAAATGTGTATTATCCATTGCAAAAATACACATGCATCTTTAAAATAATAATATTATCATGCTTAGAAAAATATATGAATACGATATAATGAGTTTTTCAATGACTTCCGAGATGAAGCGTGTTCATGAGAAAAGTGGGCACTTTATTTTGGCGGTGACTGTATATGGGTCATTCCATATCAAGTGACTCGAGAAATGCATCGACCCTCTTCGATTGGAATCAAAATTGGCTGATATACTTGTTCTTGGCTATTAATCAGAAATTCGAAAGATTTAGACCAATGGGCAAACCTCTCGGCTCATGGGCTGCCCCCATTTTTTTAGATTTTTGAAAAGTCCATATTTTGTTTATTGAATATCTCAATGAATAAAAGAGGTACAAACCATTTTATATAGTCTTCTTAAAGGAAATAAAATTTGCTACCAAATGAATATTTTTTATATTTCTTACAGTGTTGCCAACATTGTTATTTTTGTGGTTGAAATATTAAATTGCGTTTTTCTCAAAATGCACCCACATTTTTTCTCAATTTTTATGACTCCAATGTGTTTAGCAAACTTTTTACATAAGCAACACTTATCGAGAAAAAACATTTTTTTTCCGTCATGGAGATATTGGTTTTTTAAACATTTCATGTTTTATATTCCATGAATTAAAGTTAAAAAATAGTGTAAATATATTTAAAGTGTTTCCTGGAAATGGGTCTACTAACAATCACAATAGGTGATTATTCTAGCAATTATTAATTGCCAGATTCCAATTCGGATTCCGCAGCCACATACCAGTGGGAACAGACAATTAGAGAAAAAAATTCAGTGTTGCCAGCTTACGTTTTATTTGTTTTTTTTTTCAGCTGAATGAATAATCTCCACAGAATCTAAAATAATAAATTTTTCAATTCTGGATCAACAATAGAAAAGGGCCTATCGACATTTGTAAACAAACACTTCTATCCCCTTTTTCTCGAAAGCCGTTGGCTACACACGCAAACCTACAGAATCGTCGTATAGGGGAAACTTTCCCCTACATGATGATGGTTTGCGTGGGTGGCCAACGCTTTGCGAGAAAATAGGCTCAGAAGTGTTTGTTAACAAATGTTGATAGGCCCTTTTCTATAGTTAATCCAGAGTTGTCATTGTTAATGAACAATTTTCAATCTTATTGTTTTCATCATGTGTTTCTTTGTCCATTAAATTCCGTTGAAAATTTGTAAGAGCAGCTTTTGCTCTTACTGCCTTGTCGCATTGAGCGTCACTTGTCATTTTTCGACCTTCAAAAACATTGTATACGTGTTGGTAAAATTTTTCGTGATCGAGGGAAGAAATTGTTTTTAAATGTTTGCGTCGAATGCTGACATGAGAGCTCAAAGGATTACAGCATCGTTTTTGCTTGGCTGTGAAAAATCGTCCAAACTCATTTGCATGGCTTTTACACACAGTTTTCAAACTTTGAACCCTGGACTTTTCTGTAAGATCTGCCTTGATGAAGTATAACAGATTATATCAGAGTGGTTGAACAAAAAAAAATTTGAAAACATGATATCTTTAAAAATCAATATCGCCATGACGGAGCAAATGGTTTTTTCACGATAAGTGTTTTTTATGTAAAAAAGTCTGTTGAATACATTGGAGCCATAAAAATTGAAAAAAGTGGGGGCATTTTAAGAAAAACGCAATTTAATATTTCAACCACAAAAATAACAATGTTAGCAACACTGTTAAAAATATTTAAAATATTTATTTGGTAGCAAATTTAATTTTACTTTAAGAAGAGTATATAACATTGTTTGTTACTTCCATGGCTCATGGGCCGAGGGGTTCACCGATTGGTCTGAAACTTTGAATTTTTGATTAATAGCCTAGAACAACTATATCAGCCAATTTTGGTTCGAATCGAAGAGGGTCTATGTAATCTACACATCCTCGAAGATAGCTCAAAAGATCATTAAAACCGACGTAAATCTTTTAAAATAAGAGATAATAATCAGTTGTCTTCTACAAAAATGTGTTTTTTTTAAATACCTAAAACTTTGAAAAACATTTAAAAAAGGGGACAATTCAAATAAAAAAGTTATGATAAAAAAAAAACAGTTTTAAGGGGGTATTACATTTTTCATTCCTTTTTCACGCTACCACTTCGTCCAGTTAAGAGATAGAAAGTTTTTGTTTTGCACAATGTTTCATGAATTAACCTAATCTACAATGTTTTAATACATGGTTATTGATTGTCACCAGAAATAAAAAAGTTATTTATGTTAATCCAGGTGTATACACCCCTTAAATCAAATTTGTTAGCACAAAAATAAAGTACTCAAGAAATGTTGAAACATTGTACAAGACATCAATGGGCCACACCTAATAGTTTCACCACAAATACCCATATCCCACTATTTTTTATTTCGTTTCACTGAGCGGCGCCATCTTTGATTTGGAATAAAAAGCAATTGAACCATCTGATAAAATTTTGCGACATTAGGAAACTTGGAAAAGCTGAAAGAAGCACTTGCTACGAATTATGGCGAAAGAAATTGAAAATGTTCAAAGTGAATGATCGAAATATTTCGAACACGATGTTTCATCATTACTGTTGATCAAAGAGTTTAGAAACTATAAACGCAAGAAAAGAAATTCATGTGCAAATGCACACGATTCAAAGCTTAGTAGTATATTAAATTCACATCAGAAATTTTACTTCTATTTTTACCCGGGATATTGCTTCGTTAAAGTGGAAGGGCCTTCTCACAAGGCAGGACAAACCGAAACATGCTAGCTTTTTGCGCCTCCTGTGCGCTGTGCGACACATCACTGCAGTGGCTGGATCAACTCCGGCATGCAGGTGAATTAAACTGGAGTGGCCTCTCTCGGTTGAAGTGGGCCGCAAAGCCGTTGAGAAGCCAGAAGCCTGCCGTAGTTTATCGCTCCTTCTTTGAACCTTTTGCTCCCCTTAAGCAACTCGTGAAGCAACTCGTGCATGAAACGGATGAATTGGTACAGAAAAATTCAGCATAAGTGGGTCATGAATCTTTCCCAAAAAATAAGCTCCATTTTGCAGCTGTTGAAAATGGCTTTAAATTTAATGGAAAATTTAACCATGATAAATGCTCGGAACATTTTTCAAATTTTGTCAGCATCGAAATCCATCCATTCAAGATGGAACGGACCAAAACAGTCGGCATTCCGTTCGCATTCCGAAGGTATCCAGCTGAGATTTTCCACACTCTTTTCATTCATTCATTCATTCACTATCTCGAGCAGCCGGGTTCCGATGGGGTGAGAAGTTGATTAATTCAGTTGTGATTGCCGATGATTTGTGTGTGTACCTATCCAAAGGTACCGAGACGCTCGGCGGAGGCCAAAAAGCTAAACGAAGACATCGTCGACACGCCTGACGATGCTGCTCCGTTCGAAGGAGGAAATGTGTGCCGTTCCACCACACCTGGTGCGAGTGAGCACTCATCCTCGCGTGAGGCGAATCGACCAATAACGGGTGGGAAATCGTCAGACAGGGTGGGGGTGGGTGGGGTAAAAGTTTTAACTTCCTTTCTTTCGCTTGTTTTGTTCGTTTTGCTCGTTTTGCTCCGCTTGTTGGAAGGTGGCTGGTGGCTGGGGATGTAGATGCTGACTTGGTTGGAAAAGTAGGCAACACGCAGACACCGACAAGCAGATGCGGTAGAATAAATAAGTCAATTGGGAGGCGTTTACGTTTACCCACCTCCTGTTGTGTTTGACTACCGTGTTCGTTCGTGCACGGACGAGGAAATCAACACAAAATTTAGTCCGTTTCAACTCATCTCTCTTACATTCAGGAATCAATTTTCTGATCAATTCTGATCGATTGAGGTGAATAATAATAATACAATATTCAATCTTAACACAACTTTCTGTTGGTTTCGATTTTCGTGATTGTGGTAGTAGGCTAGGTCTATTGCCATCGCTTCTTCAACATTTTCTCAGCGGAGCTGTCTTGAACTGCGAAGGGAGAAGTTTTTTTTCGGGAAATTCAATCATCCGGCTTTGCTGCCAATCGATGATGCTTAATCAAAGTGCCGTCGTCGGTTGGAGGAGTGGGAATTAAAGTGAAACCCGGATCTAAGGACGGATATATTGGTACGATGGTAGAAGGTGGTTTGTGGGTATTTCGATAGCATTGGTAGCTGATTGAGATATGAACAATTATGAGCCTGGATGTTTTTTTCAACTCATGCCGATTGTTTGTAAGTTTGTTGAAAGAGTTTCAGTTGGACCGAAGCTTTTGTGTATTCTGGTGTTAATAACATTTGGCCGTTTGATTCCTCTACCAAATATACTAAATATCCATGACCTAATACATTACGGAGAAAGGGAGGGACCATCAGGGCACCCAAGTGAAACGATTTAGATTTGGATATCCTTACGACGTATCTAGATAAACGTAAGTGTACAATTTTTAAGGTATGAACAAAGGGAGGATGTATCTGCATTTTTTGCAATTCATGATCCTATTTTATTCGACGTAACGGTATATGTGCAACTCGAAAACAAGATTGTGCTAAATAATGACTCTTTAGCAGAATGGTTTTTTTAACAACAAATTATCGTAGCATTGGCGTAATATGGCATGGTGGTACTTTTGTAATGTTTGTCTAGAGAAATTGTTTATCGTCAAATAAACTGTTTCTAAACATATCAGAGTGCTATAGTGAAGAAGAAATACATCATGGAAATGACATTAACCACGAAAGCTTCTCAAAATCTTTGAATAATTCAATAAACAACGCTAGTAACATATTTACTGGACCGGAAGTAGACTAAACCCTTCTTACTGTTGTCTTACTATGTTCATCAAAAAGTACTTAATTGGAAACCTTTCGCTATGAATTGAATGCAAATTGATTGCAATTTGCTGCGCTCGATTTCAGTGAGACGCCCCTTGATCCTGAACGTATTGTTCGTCGATTTCATGAAAATATTGGCATTAATAGTGTTCAATGACCTGTTTTATGTAAGTATTCTAAAGGGGAAATGTACGTAAATGTTAGATATTTCATATAATATGTCTATAGAATGCAAGCGAAACCTCCACATGCCGAATTTGGTACCATTTGCTGGATTTGGTCTCGAGTTATGCAGAAATTCGTGTTTCATTTCAAATGAATCATTTGTTTATAAGCCTCCATTTCATAAGTTCTCAAGTTATGCAGAAATTTAAGTTTTATTTGTATGAGAGCCCCCTCCGTTAAGAGAGGGGAGGGGTCTCGAGCCACCATTGAAACATTTATTGCTTCTAGAAATATCCACATTAAAAAGTTTGGTTCCATTTGCTTGATTAGTTCATGAATTATGTAGAAACTACTGTTTCATTTGTATAGGAGCTTCCCGTTTCAAAGAGGGGAGGGTCTCTTACAATCTTAAGAATTTTTCCCGGTCCCAGAAACTCCTCCATACACAATTTCACGCTAATCGGCTCAGTAGTTTCCGAGACAGACAGACAGACAGACAGACAGACAGACAGACAGACAGACAGACAGACAGACAGACAGACAGACAGACAGACAGACAGACAGACAGACAGACAGACAGACAGACAGACAGACAGACAGACAGACAGACAGACAGACAGACAGACAGACAGACAGACAGACAGACAGACAGACAGACAGACAGACAGACAGACAGACAGACAGACAGACAGACACAGACAGACAGACAGACAGACAGACAGACAGA
>JASCZW010006162.1:0-143407 GCA_034211315.2 Aedes japonicus | reverse complement strand
ATTGGTTGTATTCTTCAAAAAAATTGTATCGAGCTACAGCACGTACCAAAATTTCGCACTGATACTACCTTAAAGACTGTAACGGGTGAGTCATAAGTAGCGGGACTACATTCATGTCTCTGTTTTCTGCCACACTCACAAGAGCAAGCAAAGCGGGGAGAGAGAAAGAACAGGCAGAGAGAGAAAAAAAACAGCCGTTTGTGGTTTTGTACTCCTCTATGAGGGGCGTTTGTCGTTCTCATGGTGTGTTTTTTCGTTTATTTACGATGAAGATCACGGAACAGAACTATCTCCGTGAGGAACAGATCCGGTTCTCCGAATTCGGATGAGGCGATGCACTTTTTGACAGAGGGCAACATGAAATCTACGATCGCTTGGTTCTACGCTGGAAGTCCGATGCCTAACAAAAAAAGCTTTGTCGACATAGCTGCAGAAAATCTCGGTATGAAGGCCGAAACCACACCGTTAGTACTTCAAGCTGGGGATCGTTATGGACAACGAAAATGTACTGTACGTTCTCGAACAACTAGACCGCTGGGGTGCGGAGAGTAGTTCGCCTTCCCGCGGTGTACCCTGGAAACGTTAAACTCCCCTTAATGGCTAAACGAACTACATATACGGCGTGGAATCTGGCAGGAAGCCGTAAGCATTCATGACATGGGGAACAGTGACGATCTGGGCTAATGCCGCACTCCCAGACGCGTTCTAACCCCGGTCTAGGCCCTGGTTTTCTCGATCGGAGTAGGGACCATAAGACGCGAGGTTCGGCAGGTACCGCAAGTGGTCGAGTAGGAAATCGCGGACGATCTGGATGGACCACCTGACGTCCCAAACCCTGCTTGATTGAATCTAGGAGCATCTCGATCGAATTAGCGTCAGGTCAGTGAAGCTAACTACAAAGACCTATGTAGCTGGAGATAATGGGTGCGTAAAGCCCCTCCTGAAGTAATACCGAAAGGTGGTTCCGGGAAAGCCGGGGGCTCGAGGCACGAGTGGGTTTTTGTGGGTCGAGGAGTTGGTGCACTAAAAAAAGACCGGGAACATGGGGTTCTATAACAACGAGTTAGACACTAAACCCGATATGGTCAAATGTGCCAGAAAAGCCTAGTTTGAGTCCGAGATATTGAGTGTAGGTGGCCATTTCGACCGCTGGCATATTTTACCTTTACGTGCAGACAAGTAGAGGTATGCCGGTCAATACGGAAGTCTACACGAACAACTGTTTACCAAAAAATGGATGCTCTTGTAAAATAGCACCATAAGGATAAATATATTGTATTCTTGCTGGACCTAGTGCTGGTTGACTCTTGGTTGACCACCCATAGCATATCGTTTGAACATACGAAAGACAATCCCTCAAACGTACCCCAGGCGCGGCCAATGGAGTCGTATTGGACCATGTGGCCCGAGTCAGTGTACGAAAATGGTTGAAAAGTCACCACAGCTCAATAACTTAAATCCCGTATCCTCAGATGTTTCCAAAATGCGGACCTCAAATCCGGTCCAGACCATGATGGCGAGGGTGCCTGGAATCATGAGAATGATTGAAGCTTAAAGATCACTCTAAGTGTTTCACACCTCACACGCACATTCTATGGACATGCATGAATATGCATGAATGTTAATATGGCTACTTATGGCCCACCCTTTATTTTTTTTTAGTGCGACACAATGGTCAGTTTGTAACATGTAAGCATGTAAGTAAAGATTGATGACGTTTTGACTGAATTAGCTAAGCGTGTAATGTATACGTTGGCTTTTTTATCACATCAAATGGTAATCGAGATGGCATCGTAACAAGAGCTGAGGTGCCAAAAAATTATGCGCGCCGTTGTGGAAAATCCGACAATGGCCCAGAGATCGATCGAAAACACCTGGGATTCCATCGTTCGATAGTCTCAGACTCAGACGACCCAGCGGCGGAAATGCAGCGGCAGAAAACAGAAGACAGCTGATCCGGTGAAGGCAAGGAAGGTGATCAATCTGACAATCAGCCAACCAAGTCCGGTGGATGCATAATTATTGATGATGAAACCTATGTGAAGGCCAAATCCGGACAAATTCCAGGACCAAAATTTTACAAGGCACTAGCTCGTGGAAATGTCCCAGTCAGATTGAAATTTAATTTAATTTAATTTCTACAGACGGGAAACACAACAATAGTACAATGAAAACGGATTACAGTTCGTTCCAAAAACTCTCCACCCGCCCAACTGTCCCCAGTGCTGGTTCATTGTAAACTACTGGATAATTATAAATAATAAAACTAGAGTTAAAAGGTGCCATAAAATCACTAAAATAGTGGACAATCCTTATACGCCGCTTGATGGGTCGTATTAGGAGAAAACATTGAGAATTTAATTGAAACCACGACGAAGTATAAGAAGGGCCATGCTTTAAATGGAGTATGGGAAGTAATAACGCTCGTGAAACGTTACTTTGGAAATAAACCGGTTCTCACGGTGTTTGACTTCCAAGAAGTAAATTTTCTGGGAAAGTTAAAATGAACCAATGATAACAATTTAACAGCGCTGGTTTACTTTGATACAATGATACAAATCAGGTAATTCTGTACAAAACAACCTAAGACCGTTTGGTTATTAAATTTATCATAAAATAATCAATAGGCGTATCTAACGTCAACCATGCTGTGGTGCCTTGTGCCTGTCGTTTTCGGTTATTGCCTGTGCGGAACTGGGTTCACCCTAGGTCCGCCCTAACAGCTGTCAGAACGTTTTTTTTATTCAATCTGGATCCGCTCTGGATCCAACCCAACGTCAATGAGGTTCGCTCTCGACTTTTTTCGAGGTCCAACCTGGATTCAACAATACATACAATTATGAACTGTCAAAACGAAATGTTTATGTTTGTTTATGTTTACGTTTTCCACTAATACCATCATACTGACTCGACTCTGGATCCGTTTTTGTTCGGTAATTGCGAGTCAGAGTCAGACCTGACCCAGGTTTTAAACCGAAAACGACATCAGATTTTTTTAGAGTATTATGACCAATACATACTAATGAATTCGCCTACTGTTCATGCATTTACTACTTTTCATAAGCAAATGTAATATTTTCAAAATTTTAATATTTTCACCAGCGCCGAAGCGATGCAAAATAAATTCCAATCATTGCTCGGACTACTTTGATCGTTTCTGACAATTTTAGCTTAACTTCAACCCATAAATTCATATAGTGCTAGAGCATTACAAACAATATTTGAATGTTGTTTCTGAACCACTAAAAGAATGTAAACCCCTTTTTCACTCTTACACGTATGTGTTCATTGAGCGAAGGGTTATTTGGCATATTATTTAGTGCCATACAACATAACCTAATTCGTGTGTGGCCGTAAACGCTTTTAAGTTTTCAACTTTTTCCCTAAAAATAACAACGATCCTCGCAAATCAAGTGAAGCACTCCCATGTAATAGCCCCAGAAAAAAATGGATTTCGACCATCTCTCCAGACAGATATGGCTCGAGTCATGCAACGGGTAATTTGTTTAATGCAATTTTAAATAAATTATCATCCATTTTGATAAATAATCTTGGTGCCAAAGAGCGAGACAGGCAGACGCTTCCATTGCAGGGCCAGTTAGGGTGTGTGGGAGTCGTACCGTTGTTGTCTGTCAGTCAGTGATTCGACGGACGACGGACCAACGCCGAACGGTCGACAGGATGGATAGAGCTGTGATGTGCAATTTATAACCCTTTCGGAGCTGGAACCTGTGTGGGGAAGCTTAACTCGCTGCTGCTGGTTGAAGTTGAAGCGCACATGATTCATTGACCAGGACCTGGGCACAACAGCACACAGCTGGGAAATGACGGCGCTTCACCGTTCGACGGATGAGCAAGCGATAGTCGAAGCGAACGGTTGACGGCCGGAATAGAGAGTTTAATGTTTCATTTATATGAATGACTGCTGATGCTCAGCTTCAGCAACACACTGACTGCCACGGCTATGTAGGATCATCTGCAAACTTTTGTGCACAATCTGCCGGCTTCTCGTTCGATGGGATGCCAGATTGAATGGGCGGGAATGGGGAATATTGAGACGGGAAAAATTAATAACGATGTAATATAAACACCATACGGTGCCAGAAAAATTCTTCGACTGACGTAAAGAGTATTCTTGGCAGATTTTTTTTCTTCACTCCCTGCTTTATGGGATTTAGTTTGTTATTTTTATTCGCTGATCATCGTATCACATGGAGCTGTGTGTTTGAATCTAAATAACTAAACATTCACAGTCCTCTGCATGTCTTCCGTCTAACGGCTGCTCTGGATGGCTGTGAAAGGAAGGTCATGTGGAACGTTTTGTATTAGGACAATTCAATGTATCAGTATTTCTGTTTGTCTTTATTCATGTTTTCTTTTCCTTACTTTTCTTCAAGAAAGATTTAAAGGAGGAACCATCTTGTTTGGCCACATCATTTGAAATATGTCAGATATAATTTGATGAAATGTTTATAATTATTTGCAAAGTACACAGAATTAAATGCGATACAAATGGTATGCAATTCATTCAGGGATTGGAGCACTCACACACCAAAAATATTAATAAGAGGGCGTTCACTATATGAAATAAAAATGCATTAGGATCAACTATGAAACCAGAACCTTGCATGCAGTTTCTTACGATTATTTTAATACGAAATAGTCTTTGCACATTTTCTGAAGGAAGTGGGACTGTTTTTTCTAAGTTTAATAATTACGTTAAAGATTGCACAAGAATTGCACATTATATTCTTCTTTTATTCTCTTAAAAAGACCTTGGACATCGTCTACTCCATTAATGATCAAAAATAGTGTTATTGCACAGAGAACCACAGCGATGAACATGTGGTGGTTTCCATCTTCAATGCACAGGTTCTCTAATTCATTCTATTTATACAGGGTGCGTGACAATATTTTGCAGGAAATTTAATATGGTAATTTCTTTTGCTTGCAATAGACGATTCAGATATATTTGGCAACAATGGATAGTTTATGCTGTTAGGTGTTAGATGGACAAACAGTGTTGAGTTAAAGTTAAGTTGTCGAAACAAGAGAGCCATAGGTCACCCGTCGCCGTTCGCTGCAATTGCGCGCTTAGAAAAGCTTAAAGGAGTATATAAGATAAGAATGGCTGAAAAACTTTATTAAAACTTGTATGCGCTACGCAGAGGCCAGTTCATGCATGATTCGTCCAAAACACGGCGATTGAAAGAGTCTTGAGGCATCCATATCATATCAGTCTTATAATATTTTGTTTATGTTTAAAGTTTTAATTTTTTTAAAGTTTAACCAGGTGACTCCGTAGTCGGGTTCCTATTGTCATGTCAGCCATGTTTCCGACTCATGTGATGGTTCTTGACATAGTCTCTAGAGAGGGGGATGCAATGCCCCCGTTTTTCTCTGACCATGAAATAAAGGTAACAGTCGATGTATACTTGATGTTTCTACAGGAGGTTGTTGTACCGTGGATGAAGAAGGTAGCCACTATTTTATCTTTCTACAAAACGGATCACATGCTCATAATGCTAAGAAATTACATGAATGACTTGCGGAATGTGAAGCGTCGTTGATCGCGATACCAATCGAACACCACAATTGGATCTCTCAGAGCTAAAATCAAAGCGGTGAAAATATCTAGGATTTTTTTTTTCAAAAAGGCGAATCTAACAATGAGAGGCTCTCTCCTCTCTCGCTCTATTTTATTATAATTCTTTTGAGGGATTCTTTAGTACAGATAGAAACACAACAGTGCTGGCTACCATACTCTACAAATAGTTGAATGAAAAACGTAACGCTCAATGGAATATGAATGAAAGAGAAAGTAGTCAAAGAGAGTCTCTCAATTGCAAATTCGCCCTAATGAAAAAAAAACCCTAGATATCTATGAATCGAATCATGGCATAACGTGCATGTGACAGTTTCCGGAAGGGTGGAGCTGCTGTCTTCGAAAGACGAGGTGATTTTTTGAATGAAATAATTTGAAATTTGCATATGTAGAACAAAAAATTCATTGCAAATATGACTGGCTGGTGTAATTTTTGTCAAACATTTCATTTACTGCAAAATTACGTCCTCACGGTTTTCGGGGAGAGCATGGATGATAATTTTGATAATCGTTGTTAGAGTATTTACCTCAGCGTCTCCACAATAGCCAAGGAAAAGACTGTTGTGTTCGTGAGTCAGGGTTATTTTTTGAACATTGATTAATATCGAAAATGCTGCGATCAATGTGAATTAAAGAGGCAAAGTGAAAAATGCAAGATACGTAACGAGCCTACTGAACTCCCACTTTTGTACTTGGTAAGCAGAATGAGTAACAACTGAGATACAACCGCGTCAGTTTTACAAGGATGAAACATTATAATGAAAAGCTTCAATATTTTTGAAAATACCCTGAACTTTTTTAAGGATTTCAAAACTTTTTAAATGTCCTTAACATTTTCAAAAACACAATTAGGTACAACCAATCACGTGCTTTGGAGATGATCATTTTAGTTCTGTCGTCCAATGGCACTGTATAGAATGTATTCTTAGCGAGCAGAATGCCTTGAGCTGGATCCAAGCCTAACCTATCTTTTAAATATATAAACAATTCGAATAAATCGTATACAATGGTAACGATCAAACTTTGAACAACTAAAACATGTTGAGTTTCTTTTCATCGTTCATTTCAAACACCTGAAAACCCTCTTTTTTAAGATGTTTGCAACCGGAATAATCTCTACTATCTATTCTCTATTTTCATTTGCTCATCACTCATCAAATTGGCGTCGAAGCAAGAAAAGCAACGTATCAAAATTTTGCTCGCTCATTTACTCGCTTCCCGAGCTGATGAAATGTGTCGGCAAATCAACAATTATCAACCTACTACGGCGTACCCGGAACACTTGTTTTTCGAAAGGCAGAAAGTCTGGATCGGAGGAAAAGGGAAGCCATAATCTAACAGTGACGACCAAAAAACCTCTCCACCTGAGATCGTAAACAAACTGGGAGTGTAGCGTAATATCACGAAAAGTGCTTAAAAACGAGCCAGACTGTTGGTTTATGAGGGTAGTCCAATTAGTACTTCGCTTACAAAATACAAACAATAATTTTGGAAAAGTGGCGATTATTTTCTCGACTTAGTCTTCTCTAAGCTCTAAACATTTGGTCGTTGTTTGACTTTTTATAACCCGTCTTAAATATACGTTTTTTCGAGGTCTACGAAGAAGACTTCGGTGGCGACGAAAACCTCCACATTGGACGAAGTCGCACGGGCCAAATCTGGAGAATACGATGGATGGAGCAGCAGTTCGTAGCACAATTTGTCCAAATTGGACTTGAGGATGCAGGCGATGTGAGCTGGTGCATTGTCATGAGGGAACTTTTTTCTTCGCAAAATGGGGCCATTTTTTCTTCAGTTCGGCGTTGCATCGCTCCAATAATTTGGCATACTAGAGTTTTGTGACCGTATTGCCCTTCAACAGGTAGTCATGTTTATTAATCATTTACACGGTGTTCAATAAGTTCGAATACAAGTTTTCATCATTGCGTAGGTATGCGCCATGTACATATTCTGCATTGGTATTGGTGTCAGCTTTAGCTTCATTCATACGCTACCGAATTTGCGCGGTGTTGACATTCTGTTAGTTGTTGTTCGTTTGTTACGCGCGATGAAAGAGTATCGGGACTTCGTAATTAAGCGTTTTTTGAACGGTGAGCGACCCGGCGATATATTCCGGCTGCTGAAATCGCATGGGGTCAAGCGGAACTTTGTCTACACGACCATCAGGCGATACCGGGAGACGTCCTCGACCAATGACCGTGCGAGATCCGGTCGGCCGCGTTCAGCGAGGACGCCACGGGTCATCAAGATCGTGAGGGAGCGAATTCGGCGCAAAAAGAACCGCTCAATCCGGAAAACGGCTGCAGATCTCAACGTTTCCATTGGAACCGCTCACACCATACTCACCAAGGACCTTGGTTTCAGGCCTTACAAAAAACGTAAGGTCCATGGCGTTTCGGAGGCTACCAGCAAAAAGCGGTTGGATCGAGCTAAGAGGATCCTCTCTCGGCACGCTGGTCAGGAGTTTGTTTTTTCGGACGAGAAACTGTTCGTGCTGCAGCAGCCGCACAATGTGCAAAATGACCGGGTGTGGGCGCCATCGAGGGACAGCATTCCTGAATCCAATATAAACATCCCTCGGTTCCAAAGTGCCGCGTCGGTGATGGTTTGGGGGCAGTATGCAAACGTGGTAAGCTACCCTTGGTGTTTATTGAAAAAACGTCAAAATCAACGCGGCGTACTACAAAACTGAGGTTTTGGAAAAGGTTGTTGCCCCCAGTCTCCGAAGCCTCTACGGCGATGAGCACTACGTGTTCCAGCAGGACGGTGCACCAGCCCATACGGCAAATGTGGTTCAAGCCTGGTGTCGGGACAATTTAACCGACTTTCTGGACAAAACTTTGTGGCCTCCCAGCTCCCCGAACTTGAATCCTCTCGACTTTTTTGTTTGGTCCTATATGATGGCGAAGCTGAACGAATACAAGGTCAGCACTTTGGATCATTTCAAGACGGTAATTCTCAAAATCTGGGACGAAATGCTCATGCAGTCCGTGCGTGCCGCCTGCGACGCGTTCGAGAAACGTTTGAAGCTCGTTAAGGAGTACAAAGGGGGTCATTCCAAGAGAAATGTTGTAAACGTTCCTTGTAAACATAGCTTTCAATAACATAAACCCAAAAAATAAAAAAACATGTTTTCATTTTTTTAACAAATTTTGAAAGTGTATCCGAACTTATTGAACACCGTGTATTTGTACCGGCTCAATCTCATCAACTTAACAGAGCCAAATTTTCATATTTTTACACATCATTTAAAACTAAAGTTAGGAAGATAGAGCCGATAACTCGCGGCCGTCTCGAGTTTAATAGAAATTACAAATTACGGATGGGAAAAAGAGTGGGAAACCAGGTAGTCATTGTAGATAATACATTGTAAATCCCAGAAAACTTTTCGGTTGATAGGACAGTCTTCGCCTTCTTCGGAGCACGTTTGCCAGGTAAACATCACTGTTTTGACTGTTTCGTGGTCTCTGGTGAGTACCAGTGGATGAATATTTCACCGACACTAAAATGCAATGCAAACCTTTGGATTGCGCTTAAACAGCGTCAAGCACTTCCCTGAAATGGTCTCAAACATGGTCTCAACTGGTGATCAAACGCGGCACCCATCGCTCCAACAGCTTTCTCATGTCCAAAACTTCGCTAAGAATATGACCTTCGACATCTTTTAAGATGCCTACCGTCTCAGTTATACTGCGCAGCTTCAATCGGCGGTCTGCCAATTTGATATCGTGGATTTTTGTCACGTTATCTTCAGTGCTAGCCGTTTTCAGGGCACCTGGGTGTGGCTAATCAAAAATCGACGTGCGACAACCTTGAAACTCGTTAAACCAATATTTGACGGTCGCCATCGAATGAGGAGAGTCACCGTACACACCATCCAAACACTCTTTCGCTGCACGTTTTCCTTACAAAAACAAGAATCGAATCACTGATCGATATTAGTCTTTTTCCATTTGACGCGGTTAATGTCCAATCTAGAATTTATAGGGAAAACATTCTCGATCACATTTCAACCTAAAGAGAACTGGTTTAGCTGGTTTTTTAGACTACATCTTACGGAAACGCTTGGCTATTTGAATAAAAACGTCCATCACAAAAAATTTAAACACTTTGAACAAAATTAACTCAACCATTTCCCGATTGATCGGCGAGTTGCTTAGTTCCATGGGATAATGATTTTGCGATTATCAATGCAATAATCAAAAATTATGATTTGGTTATCGTGAGCTTTGAAAATTTGAAAATGACGAAGAATGAAAGTTTAATATCCTGCTGACACAGATTTCTGTTTGAATAACTGAACATGTCGTATGCGGTACCGTAAGCATAAAAATATACCTCATCACCAATAGGTTCATATTTTTGTGACTCCTGGAGCTTTTAAGATCTCTGAATAAAAAACAGAAGAGCCAGCGCTTGATTGGCAGAAAGTGGCTAAGCAGTCAGTTGCTATGCAGTCTAGAATTTTTCGCAGACGACCGTTTTAAATACCAATAAAAGTATAAAGGGTGAGTCGATAAGTATTGTGACACTTTTAAACTTGCGTAACTTTTGTCATACTAGACTAAAGTAATAAAATTTTGTCTAACTGACTTGAATTTATGTATATAAATAGGCAACATATATATGCCCTGCTCTTCGATTCAGAAAGGGGTATGGGCACTTTCTGCCGGCTTAGTCCGCGGCAGATTTTATGTGTGAATAGGCTGTTTATCAACGTTCAAAAGTGCCTTAACCAAATGGACAGCTTGTAATGGTCACTTGAAGATGCGATGGGGGATCATTACCCTGGTATTCTCAAATGTAGCACGTAATAATATGTTTCATGTCTTTTATAAGTAAACGTGATGGAATGAAGTAAACGAGTGGAAACTCATCGGGAATGATCTCTCATATGCTTCCGTCGAACCATTCTGAAATCTCACATGCACCTAGAATGTTACCCAGTGCTGTGCATTTTCATGACGGTTATAAGACTATGATCATCATCTTCCCATGATCATTGGAACAAACGAATGATGGTCAAATACTGTGTCACTCACAAACAGGTTGATCTCATTTGACCGTTTGTAATATGACTGCTGGAGAATGTGATATGAAGAGAGTAGGAAAATCAATCACTCACTAATTATCTCTGAGAACGATATGCAAGACAAGTTATTTTCAGCATAATAGGTGCTAACCTCTGGCAATTATTGTCCAATTTTAATCCTTTTGACACCTTTAGATTCAAAAACTCACCCGCTTCATGGATATTATCAATGTCATGTCCGTTTGGATTTATCTGGTTCCCGTAAATCCGGATTTTCAGGGCTGTGGACACTATTTGGGAATTTCAATTGCATTTTCCGGATCTTTGGAATTATTCCTACAAACTATTTCTATACCATTGTGGGTCATATGCCGACTTGTACCTGGAACGGCCATTCTGTAACAGGTTCCCATAGGGTCTCAAATGGCCATGAACATATTGAGAAGGAATCCTTGGCAAAATGCTATCAAAATTTTAAAAATTTCTCCAGTAGGATATTTCTTAACGTTTTGTGGCCATCTGATGGTTTGTCCCCAAACCAGTTTTTCCGGAACAGGTTCCCTTGGGACCTTAAGTTGCCAGAAACAAACTTTGAAGGAAACCCTGGCAATATTGGTATCAAAATTCATGAAATTTCCCCAGTTGACTATTGTGGCACGTTTTGTGGCTATCTGATAATTTTATCTCGGAACGGTCATCCCGGAACAGGTTCCCTTCAGGTCTCGAGTGACGTTGAACAAAATTAGCCACAAAATATTGAGAAACATCCTACTGAAGAAATTTAATAAATTTTGAAACCCATATTGCCAGGTTTTCCTTCTGAAAAAATGCATGGCCACTCGAAGCTCCACGGGAACCTGCTCCAAAATGGCAGGTACGAGGACAAATTTTCAGATGGTCACTAAACGTTGATAAATATCCTCCTGGCGAAATTTTATGAATTTTGATACCCATATTACCAGGGTTTCCTTCTAAATATGTTCATGACCATTCCAGGCCAAACGGAAATCTGCCCCGGAATGATGGGCCGTAAAATAAATCCTTAGATGGCCCAAAACGTTGAAAAATTGCTTCCTGGAGAAATTTCTTGAATTTTGAAACCCATATTGCCAGAGTTTCGTTTTTAAAATGTTAATGGCCACTCAAGGCCCCACTGGAACCTAACAGGTCCGAAAACAAATGATCAGATGGCCACTTAATGTTGAGAAATACATACTTTAATTGTTATGTTATGTATTCTCAGTGCGTGGAGTAACGATTATTATGTAGAAGGAGATGTTCGCTCATCACCATGAGGCACCAAAAGTGCACATTAATGTTTTTTTGCTAGAATGAAAGATATGAAGAGAAAGTGTTGAAAGTTCCGTCAGTGTACGGCAGGTTGGAAATAGAACAGATGTTTGAAACATTGAGCGAAAGGGCATGGGTCTAGTGGTATTCGAACCATGGACGTCATCCTTTGCCTACCATACCACTACCGGGTAGGTCGAGGCACGGACAAGTCCGCCACCTCAACAGGCAAAATATGACGTATGGAAAGCGCTCATGTACCACTGTGATGGCTTGTGATAGTTATTCTAGCGATTTATTGTGTGCACTCTGTTTTTGAGGCGCACATTGGACTCTCTCCTTTTAGGGTGTGTTTTTGATTCGCAGCGTCTGAGATCACTCCCTTATCCAAAATATAGTCTAAGATCACTCCTTTATTAAAAATATCCTTCTGGAGAAATTTCATGGATGTTGCTGCCCGTATTCCCAGGGTTTTCTTCTGAAAATGTTATTGGTCACTCGAGGCACCAAGGAAACCTTTTACAGAAAGGCCTTTCCGGGGAAAATCGGCTTATGGCCCACAATGGAATAGACATAGTTTTTAAGAATTTTTCCAAAGATTTTGACATCCATTCCCGGAAATTCAAATGATATTCCCAAATAGTGTCTTCGTTCCCCTTAAGCCTGGAATTTAGGGATCAAAATGGTCACGGTGCCAAAAGAATAAATATAGGTCAATAATTGCCAAAGTTCCAATTATTTGAATTTGGTGGATACCCGGGTATCCTGCACTGAAAGTTAATTTTAGTTTATATTACAAAATCGAAAGTAATACTCACTAATCCATTCGTTGTTTTCAGCAACGAAATTGATTTGTTCTTTTTATGAAGGTACATTCGTAATTAATTGCACGTGCAACTGTCAAAAGCACGAAGCTTTTGTTGACACAGAAAGAACATTCGTACATTGTACGGAAACAATGCAAAGAGCTACGAATATTTTGTCATAAATTAAAAAGAAACGTCTCTCTGGTGGTTGCATGAAGGACTGACAGATCTACTTTATCGACTCAAAATGTAATTGACAAAAAAAGCGCAATCACGTGGAATTGTCCAGCTTTTTTTTTTATTGTTTCAGACATGGGTTTCGAACCTGAATATTTAGAAAGTGCTGATTCTATATCCGTGGTTGATCTCACTAGGCCACGCTGACTCGTGAGAACAATCTTGATTAATGAGCATGAAGTTATAGCTCACGACAGCGCTTCGATTTTTATTTTGGAATAGATAGATTATTTCCGCCCATATCAGCAGAAACACCATCGTGCATGAGTGCGGTATAAAAGAGAAGCAGCGATTGGCTGGTCATCACGAAGTTCATTTCGTGCATTTTACAAAAAAGTGTAATGAAAGCATTTCACCAGATAAAAAGCATTATTAATGTTTCATACAATATACGAGACAGTTGTTCTATGTACAAAATCCATGTTTACGAAACGCGTGAAAGCTACTTTACGAAAATAAATTTTCAGTGTGTCGAACATCTAAAGGGTAAAAAAATCGAAGTTCCCTCCTTCAAACCCCCTTGCTACTCTACAAAATGTTTTTAATTAAAAATTTGCATTCCGTTTTTTACGAACATGTCAGTGAATTTCAGCTTTCTGTTGAAACTAATGAAATTTCGCTGAAAAAAACAACAACTGAACCTTCAATCGTAAACTTTAAGTTGTGGAAATATCGCCACTGACGGGGTAATGTCTCCTGATTTTGAAGATAGAAACTCCGCTACTGGCGATGACCATCATGATCGTCTGTTTACTAGAGAAGTAAAATGACGGTCAATTTCCATGCCAGTATATTTATTCTTGATGATACGATCGTAAATATCACACAACACTTGTACAAGATATAGGAAATGAGTGAGAAATGGGAGAGAAAAATATCTCTTGGCTGTTATTTCATGTTGATGAGAAGTTCGAGAGAGAGAGAGGCTCTTCTGTTGCTTTGATTGTCAATTGCTATAATCTCATTTGTCAATTCTAACGCTGTCAGTACCGTGATGGAGCACAGCACTGATGTTACCAGTTCCTAATGCTTCTCTCCTTTCTACTGTTCTCTTCCCTTTCCCATGGTCACGAGCGGTGCTTTATGACACATTGTCCGTCTCGATATGTGCTACTAAATCTATGTCGCAATTTGTTTTTAAACCTTCGGCTGGAGGCAACAATTTAATAAATGGCTTGGCTTCGTCAAATTTCTGATGTCAGTAAAAGTGAGTGAATACAGATTGTCTGTCCGGTACTTTTCAACTCAAGATACAAGAAGCCTTATAAATTTGGAATACAAATAAAAGATGGTAAATAATTAATTCACTACCAAGAATTCAAGTAAATTTAAACATTTTAAGAAATCTCCGTTAACGTTGCTCGAATCACGTCAGAGTGGAATATTGTCTAGTTTTAAAAATAGTTACTACTAATTATCTAGCCGACGTAAAATTGATTGATTTAACATCAAGCTATTTGTGATTTGAATTTTGACCTTCAATATGGCAGAAACAAAATGCGTCCCTCTTAAATTGTTTCTTAAACTGCTTAACCCCTAGCAATGTGTTTCTGAAAACTTATGGATCACCATGCGCCTCCTTCAAAACTCAGCCGACTAAAGCTGAAATACACCTCAAGGCTCCCCTTTGGTTACAGTCACACTAGTTAGTTGCGCATAACTTGTTCACGGAGGAAGCAATAGGTATCCATAACTCTACACAAAGCACTTACCGTCCCACTCGCATCCGATGATTTCCGCCCGGAGGCAGACCGTCCGATCGTACTGGCTGTACGGAAAGATGCGGATTTTCGACGCAAAGATAATTGGCTGCAGCAGGTTCTCCACTTCGCTGTAGGTGTTGGTGTTCCCGTTCAAAATCTGTAATGGAGTAGGAAAACAGAAATGATGTATAATCAAGCATGAATCACGCCGTCGTCGTCGTCGTCGTCGTCGTCGTCGTCGCCGCATGTAGCAGTGGGAAAGTTCAGGAGCGATGCAAGGTAAAACACGCCTCGTTAGGAAGCATCTTGCTGATTTTCGCGAAGCAGTCGTTTTCCGCCACCATCAGATTCGCATTCCACAACAACCGGGCATACGCACAATTGAAAGCAAAGATTATGCTCGCAAGAGTTTTCCTGTTCTGTTTTGGAACTGCGCCACCACGACCAGCAGCAGCATCAGTATACTGTGAATGTGTTGAATCGCAAGCTTCCGTAAGTGAGAGGAGGTAGCTCGTTTTGCTACCCAAGAGGTGTGAGTCTAAATTACTTTTTTATGGACCCCGCCGACGTAGGCAGATTTATGGAAGGCGTATTTATAAACCATTTTCCCGGCAGACGGAGAACAACACGGGCCAAGTGAGATTTATGCCGGTACATTTTGTTTTGTTCTTGCCTTGAATCTTTAATTTTACACGACCATTAGTGGATGCTCTCGTATTCATGAAAAAGTAATCGGCAAAAATGAGGCTCTCCGTTAAGTCCTAAGTTTTTGTTTGCTAATGATTTTCGTAAATTTAGAAGAGTTTAACTAATAAACTAAAACTCCATTACCGAATCAATCATAAAGAAGGTTCCCAAATGGTAAATTATTGATAAATTAACTCGTAAAATATTTGCTCTGATAAAAAAATTGTAAGAAATACACAGAAAGGTCCATTTTATAACTTCCCCACTTATTTTCTGGCCGTTCCCGATTAAAAGTCAGTAATGTTGAACATACCACAGAGTGACGTTTTGAAACAACAATTCGAGTTTATCATCAGTTCGTTTTTGTACCTAAATGTAAATCTTCAACAAATGGACACTATTATGTTCAAGTGGTAGGTCACAGTAGAGATTTTATGATAAGCATACATTAATTCATGAATTCAAACTAAATCAACATAATGGCCGCAAGTAACACATCGCTGTTATAATTGGTCTCATCAACATGATTTTGACTTAGAAGAGTCATATTGCAGTTAATTCAACTAATTTGCAACAAGTGTGCTACTTGGGGTCCTAATAGGTTCAAGAATGATTAAATTTAACTGAACTTAACAATATTGCTGACTTGAGTAATTTTCCGCAAAACAGTAAAATAAAACTAAACTATCATATCATTTCATGTTCGAAATAAACACTTTCACGATCGTATAAGTAGAACGATTGTTATTTGAAAACAACTAAAAAAATTGAACAAACACTTCATATGTTCACTTTAAAAAAATAAAAATTCCAAAAAAATTAAAAACTTAAGCAAACTACCACTAGTAAACACGAGCAAATTTATCTTGACTTAATAACACTCAACACTTTAGTCGCTGACTTAATTGCCCTATCCGACAAAGGATATGTTTTTATCTAGTGGAAAATGAATTCTCTCGCGTTTACTATTGATAGGTGAAAAAGTGCTTCAGGTTTTATTATGTTTATTCTAAAAAGTTGACTTGTATAAATGCTAAGTTTTTCAATGACAATGGTTCTTCTTATAATACTAGTACAGGTTGTTTGAGCAGAATATGTGATACTTTCACTATTGGTCAAATTCTTCGTCTCCCATGCAGGTTAACAAAAACAAAACATTAGTTTTCGAGATATAGTTTTGTTTGCTTAGATATGCCTCGCTTACCATTATCTACCGATTTTTAGCAATGTGAACGATGGGAGGTTCTCTTAGCAACTAATGCAAATTGTGCAATCGTGGATCTTCGATCCATATGCTTGCCGTACCCTCTCCGCGATTAGAAAAGCGCTAAGAGTGCCCTGAGACAAGGACGACACACACCACTCGATACATTATTATGTGGATCAGTTCGCGTCAGTTTTTTTTGGGAATACATGTTAGTGGATAACCTACCATAGTAGAGAAGTGGAACCTATCTTGAGCTCAATAAGCAGACCTCGAGTGGAAATCAGTGAATATGCACTGAATATCGAATACTGAGTACACAAGTTATTCACAATTTATTCGTTCACTTACCGTTAATCGTTTAGCAACACACAAAACATTCGATTCTGATAATTTTCTTCCAACTTAATACGGAAAAGTTGCCACTGCTATCAGTCTATTATAATAATATCACGAAAAACATTAATTCCATCTGTGTACATATCCCAAGTAACAATTTCAGTTCTATTCCAGCCGTATAGCACTCCTCCCGGCTTTGCTGATGAAACTACATTCAAAACTGTTTTGTCCACCAACACATCCTCTATGCATCTTTAAAGCCGAAATGACCATAAAGATTTTGAAAATGTGCTAGTGAAAGATGTTATGACCACTTAAGAACCATCATAAAACCTATTGGCCGACATCAAAACCAGCATAGGGCCGAATGGCCACAGCTGTCAAACTTCACGGCGATATCGTGGTTGGTTTTTGTTGTTCTGCTTTGTTCGATTTTCTGCTCTTCTGATTCATTCAACAGGCAACCGTTGCTAGTAACTGTTTCTAGGCAACCGTTGCTAGGCAACCGTTGTTAGGCAACCGTCACTTGCTAGGCCGTTGCTAGGCCGTCGTTGTGATACAGCCGTTGCGTAGTAGCCGTTGCGTAGCAGCCGTTGCTAAGCTGCCGTTGATAAGCAGCCGTTGCTGAGCAGTTATTGCAAAGCAGTCGTTGATAGGTAGCCTTTTCTAGGAAGCCGATCCCAAGCAGCCATTGATAGCCAGCCGTTGCAAGGTAGCCGTTGCAAGGTAGCCGTTGCTAGGCAGCTGTTGCTAGGCAGATGTTGCTAGGAAGCCATTGCTAGGCAGCCATTTCTGTTTCTAGGCAACCGTATCTAGGCCGTCGTTGTAATGCAGCCGTAGCTAGGTAGCCGTTGCTAGGTAGCCGTTGCAATGCAACCGTTACTAGGCAACCGTTGCTAGGCAACCGATGCTAGGAAACCGTTGCTAGGCACCCGTTGCTAGGCAACTGTTGCTAGGCAACCGTTGCTAGGCAACTGTTGCTAGGCAACCGTTGCTAGGCAACCGTTGCTAGGCAACCGTTGCTTGGCAACCGTTGCAATGTAACCGTTGCTAGGGAAAAGTTGCTAGGCAACCATTGGTAGGCAACCGTTGCTAGGTAACCGTTGCTTGGCAACCATTGCTAGGCAACCGTTGCTAGGCAACCGTTGCTAGGCAACCGTTGCTAGGCAACCCTCACTTGGAAGCCATTGCTAGGCAGGTGTTCCTAGGCAACCGTTGCTAGGCAACCGTATATAGGCCGTCGTTGTGATGCAGCCGTTGCTAGGTAGCCGTTGCTAGGTAGCCGTTGCTAGGTAGCAGTTGCTAAGCAGCCGTTGCTGGGCAGCCGTTGCTAGGCGCCGTTGCTAGGCAGCCGTTTCGTAGCAGCTATTGCTAGGGAGCCGTTGCTAAGGAGCCGTTGTTAGGCAACCGTTGCTAAGCAGCCGTTGTTAGGCAGCCGTGACTAGACTGCAGTTGGCAGGCAGCCGTTTGCTGGGCAACCGCTGTTGTTAGGCAGCCCTTGCTAAGCAGCCATTGCTAGACAACCATCGCTTGGTATCCGTAGCTAGGCAGCCGATGCTAGTCAGCAGTTGCCAGGCTGCTGTTGCCAAGCAGCCGTTGCTAGACAACCGATGCTAGGCGATCGTTGCTGAGAAGTCGTTGCTAGGCAGCCGTTGCTTGGCAGAAATTGCTAGGCAGCTATGTCTACACAACCACTGCTTAGCAACCGTAGCTAGGCATCCGTTGCTAGGCATCCGTTGCTAGTCAGCCGTTGCTAGGTAGTCATTGCGAAGCAGCCGTTGCTAGGCATCCGTTGCTAAGGAGCCCTTGCTAGGCAGTCGTTGATAGGCAGCCGTTGATAGGCAGCCGTTGCTAAGCAGTCGTAGCTATGCAGTCGTTGTTAAGCAGCCGTTGCTAAGCAGCCGTCGTTTGGAAGCCGTTGCTAGGCAGGTGTTTCTAGGCAGCCGTTGCAAGGCAACCGTATCTAGGCCGTCATGGCGATGCAGCCATTGCTAGGTAGCCGTTGCGTAGTAGCCGTTGCTAGGTAGCCGTTGCTAGGCAGCCATTGCTGGGCAGCCGTTGCTAGGCAGTCGTTGCTAGGCAGCCGTAGCTAGGGAGCCGTTGCTAGGGAGCCGTTGCTAGACAGTCGTGTCAATGTAGCCGTTGCTAGGTACTTATTACTAGGCCACTGTTGTTAGGCAGCCGTTACTAGGCAGCCGTAGCTAGGCAGCCGTTGCTAGGTAGCCATTGCTAGACAGTCGTGTCAATGTAGCCGTGGCTAGGCAACCGATTGCTAGGCATTGGTTGCAAGGCAACCGGTGCTGGGCTTCCGTTGTTAGGCAGCCTTTATTAGGCAATTGTTTTTGGCCAGTCATTGCTAGGCAGTCGTTGCTAGATAACTGTTGCTAGGTAGCCGTTGCTAGGCAGCCGTTGCTAAGCTGCCGTTGATAAGCAGCCGTTGCTGAGCAGTTATTGCAAAGCAGTCGTTGATAGGTAGCCTTTTCTAGGAAGCCGATCCCAAGCAGCCATTGATAGCCAGCCGTTGCAAGGTAGCCGTTGCTAGGCAGCTGTTGCTAGGCAGCTGTTGCTAGGAAGCCATTGCTAGGCAGCCGTTGCTGTTTCTAGGCAACCGTATCTAGGCCGTCGTTGTAATGCAGCCGTAGCTGGGTAGCCGTTGCTAGGTAGCCGTTGCAATGCAACCGTTGCTAGGCAACCGTTGCTAGGGAAATGTTGCTAGGCAATCGTTGCTAGGCAACCGTTGCTAGACAACCGTTGCTTGGCAACCGTTGCTAGGCAGCTTTCACTTGGAAGCCGTTGCTAGACAGGTGTTCCTAGGTAGCCGTTGCTAGGCAACCTAATATAGGCCGTCGTTGTGATGCATCCGTTGTTAGGCAGCCGTTGCTAGGGAGCCGTTGCTAGGTGCCGTTGTAAGGCAGCCATTGCTAGGTAACCGTTGCTAGGCAATCGTTGCTAGGGAACTGTTGCTAGGCAACCAATGCTAGGCAACCGTTGCTAGGCAACCGTTGCTAGGCAACACTTGCTAGGCAACCGTTGCTAGGGAACTGTTGCTAGGGAACTGTTGCTAGGCAACGTTTGCTAGGCAACCGTTGCTAGGCAACCGTTGATAGGCAACCGTTGTTAAGCAACCGTTGCTAGGCAACCGTTGCTTGGCAACCGTTGCTAGGCAACCCTCACCTGGAAGCCGTTGCTAGGCAACCCTCACTTGGAAGCCGTTGCTAGGCAGGTGTTCCTAGGCAGCCGTTGCTAGGCAACCGTATATAGGCCGTCGTTGCTAGGCGCCGTTGCTAGGCGCCGTTGCTAGGCAGCCGTTTCGTAGCAGCCGTTGCTAGGGAGCCGTTGCTAAGGAGCCGTTGTTAGGCAACCGTTGCTAAGCAGCCGTGACTAGACTGCAGTTGGCAGGCAGCCGTTTGCTGGGCAGCCGCTGTTGTTAGGCAGCCCTTGCTTGGCAACCGTTGCTAGGCAGCTTTCACTTGGAAGCCGTTGCTAGGCAGGTGTTCCTAGGCAGCCGTTGCTAGGCAACCGTATATAGGCCGTCGTTGTGATGCATCCGTTGTTAGGCAGCCGTTGCTAGGGAGCCGTTGCTAGGCGCCGTTGTAAGGCAGCCATTGCTAGGCAACCGTTGCTAGGCAATCGTTGCTAGGCAACGATTGCTAGGGAACTGTTGCTAGGCAACCATTGCTAGGCAACCGTTGCTAGGCAACCGTTGCTAGGCAACCGTTGCTAGGCAACCGTTGCTAGGCAACCGTTGCTAGGCAACCGTTGCTAGGCAACCGTTGCTAGACAACCGTTGCTAGGCAACCGTTGCTAGGCAACCGTTGCTAGGCAACCGTTGCTAGGCAACCGTTGCTAGGCAACCGTTGCTAGGCAACCGTTGCTAGGGAACTGTTGCTAGGGAACTGTTGCTAGGCAACGTTTGCTAGGCAACCGTTGCTAGGCAACCGTTGCTAGGCAACCGTTGCTAGGCAACCGTTGATAGGCAACCGTATATAGGCCGTCGTTGCTAGGCGCCGTAGCTAGGCGCCGTTGCTAGGCAGCCGTTTCGTAGCAGCCGTTGCTAGGGAGCCGTTGCTAAGGAGCCGTTGTTAGGCAACCGTTGCTAAGCAGCCGTGACTTTACTGCAGTTGGCAGGCAGCCGTTTGCTGGGCAGCCGCTGTTGTTAGGCAGCCCTTGCTAAGCAACCATTGCTAGGCAACCATCGCTTGGTATCCGTAGCTAGGCAGCCGATGCTAGTCAGCCGTTTCTAGGTAGTCATTGCGAAGCAGCTGTTGCATCCGTTGCTAAGGAGCCCTTGCTAGGCAGTCGTTGATAGGCAGCCGTTGATAGGCAGCCGTTGCTAAGCAGTCGTAGCTATGCAGTCGTTGTTAAGCAGCCGTTGCTAAGCAGCCGTCGTTTGGAAGCCGTTGCTAGGCAGGTGTTTCTAGGCAGCCGTTGCAAGGCAACCGTATCTAGGCCGTCATTGCGATGCAGCCATTGCTAGGTAGCCGTTGCTAGGTAGCCGTTGCTAGGCAGCCATTGCTGGGCAGCCGTTGCTAGGCAGTCGTTGCTAGGCAGCCGTAGCTAGGCAGCCGTAGCTAGGGAGCCGTTGCTAGGGAGCCGTTGCTAGACAGTCGTGTCAATGTAGCCGTTGCTAGGTACTTATTACTAGGCCACTGTTGTTAGGCAGCCGTTACTAGGCAGCCGTAGCTAGGCAGCCGTTGCTAGGTAGCCATTGCTAGACAGTCGTGTCAATGTAGCCGTGGCTAGGCAACCGATTGCTAGGCATTGGTTGCAAGGCAACCGGTGCTGGGCTTCCGTTGTTAGGCAGCCTTTATTAGGCAATTGTTTTTGGCCAGTCATTGCTAGGCAGTCGTTGCTAGATAACTGTTGCTAGGTAGCCGTTGCTAGGCAGCCGTTGCTAAGCTGCCGTTGATAAGCAGCCGTTGCTGAGCAGTTATTGCAAAGCAGTCGTTGATAGGTAGCCTTTTCTAGGAAGCCGATCCCAAGCAGCCATTGATAGCCAGCCGTTGCAAGGTAGCCGTTGCTAGGCAGCTGTTGCTAGGCAGATGTTGCTAGGAAACCATTGCTAGGCAGCCGTTGCTGTTTCTAGGCAACCGTATCTAGGCCGTCGTTGTAATGCAACCGTAGCTAGGTAGCCGTTGCAATGAAACCGTTGCTAGGCAATCGTTGCTAGGCAACCGTTGCTAGACAACCGTTGCTTGGCAACCGTTGCTAGGCAGCTTTCACTTGGAAGCCGTTGCTAGGCAGGTGTTCCTAGGCAGCCGTTGCTAGGCAACCGTATATAGGCCGTCGTTGTGATGCATCCGTTGTTAGGCAGCCGTTGCTAGGGAGCCGTTGCTAGGCGCCGTTGTAAGGCAGCCATTGCTAGGCAACCGTTGCTAGGCAATCGTTGCTAGGCAACCGTTGCTAGGGAACTGTTGCTAGGCAACCATTGCTAGGCAACCGTTGCTAGGCAACCGTTGCTAGGCAACCGTTGCTAGGCAACCGTTGCTAGGCAACCATTGCTAGGGAACTGTTGCTAGGGAACTGTTGCTATGCAACGTTTGCTAGGCAACCGTTGCTAGGCAACCGTTGCTAGGCAACCGTTGCTAGGCAACCGTTGCTAGGCAACCGTTGCTAGGCAACCGTTGCTAGGCAACCGTTGATAGGCAACCGTTGTTAAGCAACCGTTGCTAGGCAACCGTTGCTTGGCAACCGTTGCTAGGCAACCGTTGCTTGGCAACCGTTGCTAGGCAACCCTCACCTGGAAGCCGTTGCTAGGCAACCCTCACTTGGAAGCCGTTGCTAGGCAGGTGTTCCTAGGCAGCCGTTGCTAGGCAACCGTATATAGGCCGTCGTTGCTAGGCGCCGTTGCTAGGCAGCCGTTTCGTAGCAGCCGCTAGGCAACGTTTGCTAGGCAACCGTTGCTAGGCAACCGTTGATAGGCAACCGTTGTTAAGCAACCGTTGCTAGGCAACCGTTGCTTGGCAACCGTTGCTAGGCAACCCTCACCTGGAAGCCGTTGCTAGGCAACCCTCACTTGGAAGCCGTTGCTAGGCAGGTGTTCCTAGGCAGCCGTTGCTAGGCAACCGTATATAGGCCGTCGTTGCTAGGCGCCGTTGCTTGGCGCCGTTGCTAGGCGCCGTTTCGTAGCAGCCGTTGCTAGGGAGCCGTTGCTAAGGAGCCGTTGTTAGGCAACCGTTGCTAAGCAGCCGTGACTAGACTGCAGTTGGCAGGCAGCCGTTTGCTGGGCAGCCGCTGTTGTTAGGCAGCCCTTGCTTAGGCAACCGTTGCTAGGCAGCTTTCGCTTGGAAGCCGTTGCTAGGCAGGTGTTCCTAGGCAGCCGTTGCTAGGCAACCGTATATAGGCCGTCGTTGTGATGCATCCGTTGTTAGGCAGCCGTTGCTAGGGAGCCGTTGCTAGGCGCCGTAGCAGCCATTGTAAGGCAGCCATTGCTGAGGCAACCGTTGCTAGGCAATCGTTGCTAGGGCAACGATTGCTAGGGAACTGTTGCTAGGCAACCATTGCTAGGCAACCGTTGCTAGGCAACCGTTGCTAGGCAACCGTTGCTGAGGCAACCGTTGCTAGGCAACCGTTGCTAGGCAACCGTTGCTAGGCAACCGTTGCTAGGCAACCGTTGCTAGGCAACCGTTGCTAGGCAACCGTTGCTAGGCAACCGTTGCTAGGCAACCGTTGCTAGGCAACCGTTGCTAGGCAACCGTTGCTTGGCAACCGTTGCTAGGGAACTGTTGCTAGGGAACTGTTGCTAGGGAACGTTTGCTAGGCAACCGTTGCTAGGCAACCGTTGCTAGGCAACCGTTGATAGGCAACCGTATATAGGCCGTCGTTGCTAGGCGCCGTAGCTAGGCGCCGTTGCTAGGCAGCCGTTTCGTAGCAGCCGTTGCTAGGGAGCCGTTGCTAAGGAGCCGTTGCTAAGCAGCCGTGACTAGACTGCAGTTGGCAGGCAGCCGTTTGCTGGGCAGCCGCTGTTGTTAGGCAGCCCTTGCTTGGCAACCGTTGCTAGGCAGCTTTCACTTGGAAGCCGTTGCTAGGCAGGTGTTCCTAGGCAGCCGTTGCTAGGCAACCGTATATAGGCCGTCGTTGTGATGCATCCGTTGTTAGGCAGCCGTTGCTAGGGAGCCGTTGCTAGGCGCCGTTGTAAGGCAGCCATTGCTAGGCAACCGTTGCTAGGCAATCGTTGCTAGGCAACGATTGCTAGGGAACTGTTGCTAGGCAACCATTGCTAGGCAACCGTTGCTAGGCAACCGTTGCTAGGCAACCGTTGCTAGGCAACCGTTGCTAAGCAACCGTTGCTAGGCAACCGTTGCTAGGCAACCGTTGCTAGGCAACCGTTGCTAGGCAACCGTTGCTAGGCAACCGTTGCTAGGCAACCGTTGCTAGGCAACCGTTGCTAGGCAACCGTTGCTAGGCAACCGTTGCTAGGCAACCGTTGCTAGGCAACCGTTGCTAAGCAACCGTTGCTAGGCAACCGTTGCTAGGCAACTGTTGCTAGGGAACTGTTGCTGTAGGCAACGTTTGCTAGGCAACCGTTGCTAGGCAACCGTTGCTAGGCAACCGTTGCTAGGCAACCGTTGCTAGGCAACCGTTGATAGGCAACCGTATATAGGCCGTCGTTGCTAGGCGCCGTAGCTAGGCGCCGTTGCTAGGCAGCCGTTTCGTAGCAGCCGTTGCTAGGGAGCCGTTGCTATGGTTTGAAAATGCTTTTTCAACTGACCATAATAAGATAATATGAATGAGTTTAAAAAAACAGCATTTCAAAACAGCATTTTATGAGTTTATAAAGTCAAAATATAACCTATGACAGGAGTAAAAGGTATTTTAAAAGTGAAAGTTTTAAGATCGTTGTAAAGAAGCCGTGTAGGTTTTCATGAACCTAATTAAAATTCCAAACCTGTTGGCACCTCTTGCTGCCATAACAAAACTTAATTGAATTCTAGTGGCTTTCAAAAAACTTGAATAAAACCTTATTAAGCTGGATGGTTTTGGCAATGGTACTTGGGATGTTAATCGTACTAATTTTGATCAAGAAAAAATGCAAACAAGTTAACACTCTCCACTACTACACCCAAAAATGAAGAAGATTATTTGACTGCACTTCACGTGTGTTAGGTAACATGCATATCTAGGGTTTTTTTTTTCATTAGGGCGAATCTAACATTAAGAGACTCTCTTTGACTACTTTCTCTTTCATTCATATTGCAATCACCTTTACGTTTTTCATTCTACTATTTGTAGAGTAAACTAACCAGCACTGCTGTGTTTCTATCTGTACTGAAGAATCCCTCGAAATTTTTATAATGGCACTGTAATAAATAAAAGCTAGCGAGACAGACATTGTAGATTCGCTCTAATAAAAAAAACCCTAGATATACCCAAGAAAAAATGAAAGGGTTTGTTTGTTATTTTTCAATGAGAATATTGACAACAAGACTCACAATAACGTTGGGCATAGAATGCTCTATGAATGATTGAACACGCACACTAGCGTTGATGTGTATGCTGTACATGTGTATGATCAGTGCAGCCAAATTCAACAGAGATGGAAAAATATTATTAAATGTGGAATTTTATTTCTCGGTAAATATTGAATATCGAAGTCTACAATTAGAGGTATGCTATTTTTTAATTAATCTATGGAAAAATAAAATGCAAAGTTTGTGTTCGCTCCTGATCCGGTGGGCACAAGAAGGCATGAAGCGCAGAGAGCACAATCAGCGGACCAGGTGAAGCGTGATCTGGCGAGCATTGGGCGTGACCGAGGTTGGAGAGCGGCAGCCGCAAACAGAGTATTGTAGCGTACTATGTTGATTATGTCTTATCCTAAATGTGATGTTGAACAAATGAATGTATGTATGTATGCCAATCCCTAAAACTCCTGAAGCAGCTGCACATGCTATCTCTCACCCATCTCTGTCTGACCTCTCGTCTCTCGTCTCTCTCTCTCTCTCTCTCTCTCTCTCTCTCTCTCTCTCTCTCTCTCTCTCTCTCTCTCTCTCTCTCTCTCTCTCTCTCTCTCTCTCTCTCTCTCTCTCTCTCTCTCTCTCTCTCTCTCTCTCTCTCTCTCTCTCTCTCTCTCTCTCTCTCTCTCTCTCTCTCTCTCTCTCTCTCTCTCTCTCTCTCTCTCTCTCTCTCTCTCTCTCTCTCTCTCTCTCTCTCTCTCTCTCTCTCTCTCTCTCTCTCTCTCTCTCTCTCTCTCTCTCTCTCTCTCTCTCTCTCTCTCTCTCTCTCTCTCTCTCTCTCTCTCTATATACTGCACTGACACCACTCCCTATTTTATCGGCACCAAGAGAAACAACCATACCGTTATCAGTATATTATCAGAACGTCGGTGAGATGCGCACCGAAGCACACGAGCTTTTCTTGGCGACCGCTTCCAGTGACTGCGACGTCATCGTATTGATGGAAACGTGGCTGCGAATCGATGTTAGCAATGCTGAGCTGTCATCTCATTATAATATCTACCGTTGCAGCCGAAGTTACGTGTCGAGTCTTTACCAACGAGGAGGTGGACCGCTCATAGCTGTTAAAAAAAACTATTTTAAGTGCTCTTGTGCAACTTGACCTATGTGACTCACTCGAACAAATTGCTGTGAAACTGTCTCTTCTGACTAGATCTGTCTATGTATGTGGAATTTACTTGAGGCCCAATAGTGAAACCGGCAGATACGTCGCACATGCAGACTGTTTGTAGCAAATAACATGCAGACTGTTTGTAGCAATTCTGTGATGATAGTTGGCGACTACAATCTGCCTCGTCTACTCTGCTTCTTCAACGAGGACCTGGACTCATACCTACCAACAAATGCATCAACCGAACAGGAGCTTGTATTCACCGAAAATATGCTGATTGCTAGGAAATTGCAACTGATTTGCGATATGCGTAATACCAACGGAAGACTCCTAGACTTGGCTTTCGTAAGCAACATTAATGAAGTTGAGTTGTTCGAAGCACCATTATCTATTTTACCCCTGGACCGTCATCACAAGCCGTTCGTCTTACTCGTGAACACACGAAGTTCCTTAAAAAGTATTCACACAACTACGAAAGACCTTGTCTTCGATTTCAACCGATGCGACTACGATTCAGTTTTTGAAGATCTACGTTCACTGAACTGGGAGCAGACACTGTCCTCTCCACAGACGTTATCCTCGTCGCTCAAACACCAACTATGGTGGAATACCGAACTTCGACATTGGCGTTACGATCTTCGTAAAGCTCGCCAACGGTTTCTGCGCCATGGAACTGCTGAAAACAGCTTAATTCTTTGCAGGCTCGAGACTGAATACGCCGAATGTGTATCTTCTTCTTTTCGTGAGTATATTTTCCAAATCCAAGACGAAGTTAAGGTTAGGGAGGGATACCTCTTCCTGGTGCTTTGTTATAAACAGAAAAGACATACAGTCAATTCCGGCGGAAATGTCTTTCGATGACTCAACCAGTCGAGGCCTCGAAGGTTCAGTCGAACTTTTCGCTGATTTCTTCAAATCTGTCTTCGATGTTGGCTCTCCGCCGAGTTCTCCGGAGTTGTTGAATTGCTTCCGTGTCCAAACTTCACCGTAGCCGATGTCACTAGTGCACTGAGATCTGTTGACCCTTCGAAAGATCCCGGGTCAGATGGGCTACCTCCCGTTTTTATTTGTCGATGTGCTGAACTATTTGCACCCCTTGTGAGTTTGCTATTCAACCTGTCATTATTGGACTACCTATCCGGATGTATGGACGAAGGATGTATTCTCTGCGGTTTCAACCATACACAAAGCTTGAAACATCCGTGGTCGAATTGTCGACTTATGTCAATATGTTAGCGCGCTGAACTCCAGTTTGGAAAAGCTCTGCCAAGTTGTCAGTATTAAAGTAGACTTCTCCAAAGCGTTTGATAAAGTACCTCACGAAGTATCAATGAAAAGGCTCGAGAAACTAAGATTTCCTAATTGGCTCATAATGTGGTTACGGACGTACCTACTAGACAGGTCTATCACTGAACCCTATACCTAAATGATTCAAACTGAGAAATTGCTGTTTAATATCTGTTTTTGTAGTCATATGAACACTGCTTAGTTTTTATTACATTTAATGTCTTGTTAAAAGTGACTTAACATAAATTGAGCCATTCATGTGAATTCCCTTTTAAAAGTGCTCTTACTCCTCAAAGGGTTTAATAACGGAAACATTCAAAAACTCGATTTATTGCCAACAAAATAAACAATGACAACTGTAACAACACCGAATGCATCATCATTTCTGAGTTCTTCATTTCAGAAATGTTTAAATAATCACACATATAGCGAAAATAACATAACCCGCTCTCCTAGCAAAAAAAAAAAAAATTACTGACGCTCTTAGACATTTTTAGACGCGTTTAACTTTTATCGCAGATATTTGAAAATATCTCTGGCATCCCTGTTCATGTCACAGGTTGTCACCGTTCAGTCTCCTTATTATGCTTATTACAGTATCCTGTAAATGATATTTTCCTTTAATTTCAATGAAATGTCTCTTGGCGACAGAGAGAAAGAAAATATCACGGCTGGGCTGTTGCACGGACGAGTAAGGGCCCGGATTGATAGGAAGGTAATCTCGTGCAGTTTTGTACGGTGAAGTGCCGAGATTTTCCGGGAAAACGAGAAACTTAGTGTGCCACAGACGGCGGTGCACAGAGAAAAGGCGTTCCGCGAAACGGTACGAACTTCAGAATTTATGATTTATTCAGTTGTTGATATTTCCTTTCTTATTTTCGTTTCACCACGGATCGGGGAGGGGGTTATTCCGCTGAAATTAGCCGGTGGCAGCTGTCTTACGCATCGACTCACTTTGCTGCCAGGAGGCCATTGTGATTCGCTACGCCTGGGATCGGAAACAAACGTGGAGCGTGGAACATTTCGGAGGATATAGACTTCATCCGCTGGGAAATTTACTACGGATGACGGAAAATGGGAAGATATTTCAGCCTATAATGAGTTTTGCTTTTGTTTCCCGTCGGCGCAGTTGTTTTTGTGCCGGGGTGTGTACGATTCTTTATTTGCTTCGAGCTGAAATAACCTCCCGCAGCAACAGCCGTGTGATTAAAGAGTCAACGAGTAGAAGCTGTGAGTGAGCAGATAAAAATGATGGAAGATTTTACCAGCTGAATTGTGTGTTTGTTATGGTTTATTTTGGGCTATTAATCACAGAACGGTGAGCTTGAGATTATGTTTTGATGATATATATTCGGGTTGAAATGGAAAATTATCGGCTTTTCAGTTAACACAATTTATTAGTATAGTCTTAATTAAAGCACCCGGCTGGAACATATTTTCCCTTTCTATTATTCTAGACGCAGCGAGACTGATGCTTGATATGAGTTCCCTTTGTTCAGCCAGTGAAGGTACAGCTACAAAGCAAAATTATGCGCGAGATGTGCCTTGGTTCAATTCCCGCACGGAAAAAAAAACCGTGCCCAGAGCAGTGATGAACAGTGCCGGTAAAAATCAATTCATCTACTCTCAAAAGAGCTGAATATGAAGACAACTTAATGGGAAGACCAATTATCTTCGTGAAATTTGAATTTTTAAACGACAATATTCTCTTGACTAGAGCAACCGCTGACTGTAATGCTGTAATGACTGTAATTTTCAAAAAGTGATTTGTTTTCAAGTGATGTTGAATGATTTCGAAACAAAATGTTTTGATTTTGATGAATGTATCTGTTTATTTTAATGCAGCACTTCAATTTCCGGACCTTTAATACATTTATCTGTATTGTAATCAAATCGTATGAACAAATGTACACGAAATCATAGATCTTAAACTTATTTCTATGATGGTACACATCTTTGCGGATTGAAAAGGTCGTAAATCAGTTTGAATAAATTTCGAAAATGATTAAGATATACAGTTTTACCGATACTACAAATAATACCAACGGTATCGATGACTATACAATATACTCTTGTACAAAAGACTTCAAAATCTGTTTTCTAAGGTATTCAACAGTGATTGAAAATCGCCGATTGATAACTGATAGTCTTTTTTGATTTTCGTTGCAAAATTTTAATTTCTAGTCCATAGGGAAGTTGTTGAATAGAACTAAAATCCGGTGTAAATGGATTTCGAAAACGAACCGATTGGTAAACGTTTGCTGATTGTTGCTGATTATCCTGGTGAGCGCTTTCCATTACACTGATTTATTTGCCGTTTTTCCTAAGAGGAACGATTATTAATTGTCGAAAAATGCAATTGACAATATTGACAACCTTGATCACAGGAGTTAACGATTTCGTGGATGGCCGTTTTTTCCGTCATGAAGCAATTATACGCTTGGACGTCACCTTATTCCGATACATCTTTTGATTCGAACTTTTTCGGTTATTCAGATTACCGTAATAGGTTAGGGTAGCAAGTTTGACGTGCATTTTATTCCGTTGTGTTTTCCGATATTAGAACACAATTATTATCGGAGTAATTCTTGTTTGACCCTTAACTGTATCGCCACCGCAGCCGGCTTGTACCTGTCTATCAAGCTCAACTCCAGGACTCGGGAAAATCTCTCCGGACACCCGGTGACCTGCAAACACCGATATTCGGCGGGCTTCTCTTGGTAGACCGGTTCCACCACGGACCAGTTCCATTACCGACATGGCATTGCTGTAGATACAGCTCCAAAGTTGGAGGAGTTAAGTTCGAGATACGATGCTACTTTCGTTCACCTGCAAAGGTCACATTAACATCACGTTCAATCAGCAAAGCTCACATTAACTTTCCTTCCCTATTCCCAACTTATTGCAAGAACGTGGCCGGCGCCGTTATTGATTATTAAAGAAATGAAGTCACTGAAACGGGTACAGTGAGAATGATCGGTTATTCCCAGCCCCATTCAGTTGATTCATTGTGCAATTTCACTGTTTCTGATCTATCACGGAGTAGCAACCATTGATACGTGCAGTCAGTCAAGCTATGATAAGCTAAGCTAAGCGAAACTAAGTTAAGTAAACTTTTAATTTCTGGTCCATAGCAATTCAGTGTAGCTTGAATATAGAAACTATGTAATTTTTATGGAAACTGTTACTCAATTTAAAGGGTGTATTCGATAAAAACGGCACACAGAAAATCTTCTGTAACTTTTGAATCGTATGAGTAAAAAACCTAGAAATTTGAGTAGATCTTATCCATAGTGTATTATTTACATCTGCCAAGTTTCATAGTTATACATTCAGTAGTTCCAGTCATGTCGTCGAAACAAGAAATTGTCCGTGAGTAAATTTTGTGCACTCACAATCAAAATCCAGGGGCGTCCCACCGGTGGATTGCTAAAAGGCTTGGAATTGCAAATACAACTGTGTCTCGTGTAATAAGAACCTTCAAGGAGCGTCTGAGTGTCCAAAGGAAGAAAGGAAGTGGTCGTAAAAGTGGACCAATCGACAGTAAAATGGCCAGGAAAATCGTACAACAATTCAAGAACCGTCCAAACATGTCAATTCGAGATGTCGCTAAAAAGTCTAAGGTGTCAGTCGGTTTTGTGCAGAAAACCATGAAGCGTGCTGGGTTACATGTTTACAAGTGCAAAAAGCCCCAAACCGGAATGAAAAACAAAACATCTCTGCGAAAACCCGCGCCCGGAAACTTTACACGCAGCTGCTCACCAAATCCGGTTGCATCGTGATGGATGACGAAACATACGTCAAGGCCGACTTCCGTCAACTTCCTGGGCAAGAATATTTCGTTTCCAAGTCGAAGTTCGATGTTCCGGAGGATTTTATAAAGAAGAAACTATCGAAATTTGCAAAGAAGTTTCTAATCTGGCAGGCGATTTGCAGATGTGGTGAAATAAGTGCTCCCTGCATCACTTCCGGAACAATAAACGGTGCGATTTACACGGAAGAGTGCCTTAAGAAGCGTCTCTTGCCATTCATTAAGAAGCACAAAGGATCAACTCTGTTTTGGCCTGATCTACCATCCTGCCACTACGCTCGAAACGTATTGGAGTGGTACCGAGCCAACGGAGTCAATTTTGTGCCAAAGGATATGAACCCACCAAATTCACCGGAACTTCGTTCAATTGAAAAATTCTGGGCAACTATGAAAACGGAACTTCGCAAACATCCCAAAACTATAAAAACAGAGCTAGAATTGAAGAAAATTTGGGTAAAAACAACAAAAACACTGGGAAAATCGGTTGTACAAAATTTGATGGGTGGAGTAAAAAAGAAGGTGCGGGCATTCAGGATGGGAGACGAAATTGAATAAAACAAATGTTGTAAATCAAAACTCATTAGTAGTTCTTCATTCCCTGAAAATTTCAAGAAAATCCGATAATCAGTTTAATTTTGATGAGTATATATGTGTGTGCCATTTTTATCGAATACACCCTTTATATTCTTCGACAACGCAGTGTTCAATGTAGATCAGAGTTGACTCTAAATTTGAAATAAGAACGTATTGGTTAACAAATCTTTTCACATCGCAGTTTATCGTATTTGGAATTATGAAAATGATGCAAGAGTGGGTTTGTTTTTAATGGTGGTATTTGTTATTTAACAGAAGCATCAGGGAATCCGTTGTATAAAATCGGTATCCACATCAATCCGGACAACTTCAAATCATTGTAACTTTTGAAATATTTCACGTAGGAATTTTCATGTTGGAAAAAAAATTCACTGTGGTATAGCTGAGACTCTATGATGAAAAAGACCATGATTGATGTTTATATTTCATGTTTAGTATTCAAGATGGCGACGAAAGAAAAACAAGTGCCCGAGCGAATTTTGTACGGGCGTACGGCAAACCCTGACTGGTCAATACGGGACCTTGCAAAAACATTGGATTTGCCTAAATCCACTGTTCACGATGTGCTCAAATCATTTTCGTTAGACGGTGGAGAGGAAACCGAGTAGTGACAAAAACATTGGACGCGCTGATCCTGTCATGGACCAAGAGGTGAAAAGGATATAAACGAAAAACCCGAATCTCTCCATCCGAACGGTGGCTCGTAAAATAGGGATGTCGCCTGGTTTGTCCAAAAATCAAAACAACGTTTGGAATTTAAGTCGAATGAAGTAAAAACAGTTCTTAATCGCAACGACAAACAGTACTTGGCAGCAAAATCACGGGCTCGACGTTTGTACTGTTTTTATGCGTTGTTATGGACGATGAAACTTATGTCCTGGAGGATTTCAAGCAGCTTCCAGGGCTGGTTTTTTATTCTGCTATGGCCAGAAATGCTACAGCTGAGCATTTCAGAACGAAGAAGGCATCAAAATTTCCCTAAAAATGCCTTGTGTGGCAAGCAATTTGCACGTGTGGCAAAAAGAGTAAATTTTTCGTCACTACAGGCACAATCAACAAAGAAAACTATCAGAAAGCGTGCGTGTCTGCAGAAGTGATTGCTACCCTTCATCAAAAGTCACAAAGAAAAATCTTTGTTTGGCATCATGCCACTATGATAAAACTGTGATGGAGTGGTACCAAACAAATCAAGTTTACATTGTACCAAAAACCTCAAACCCGCAAAATTGCCCAGAGCTACGACCAATCGAGAGATATTGGGCTCCGATGAAGCGGAAGCTTTCTGGAAAGAAGCAAGGAATCAAAGACATCAAACACTTCCAGCAAATTTGGACAAAGACGGCTTCTAAGATTTCTGAAGAGTCTGTACAAACCCTAATGAGCGAAGTTAAGCGCAAGGTTCGATAAATTTATGCAAATACCGAATAACTATGTTTTGTCTTCACGAATTGTTAAAACACATCCTATGAGTCTGAAATAAACAACTACGACGGAAATATAATGCGAAATTTATGTTTTATTCATGTTTTAGGGTGTCTGGATTATTGCGGATACAGACCTTAGTATGTATATTGCTTTGTATGCACGAAAAATAAATTCAATCATGTCACGTGTTGCATTTACCGAAGAGATATATTTTTTTTAATTCTCACCGTCTTTCTGTTTTTTCCCTTTCTCTCTCTTTTATGTGTGCCACGTTTCGTGCAGGTCCACAGCTACTGAGATTGATTCACAATTGAGTCGAGTTCAACCCAACAGTGAAAAAATAGAGTTACGCATGGACTGCGTTAAATGGTTTAGTATTTGAGTTAATGTCACTGTTATTCATACTTTACACCACAAGGGGCTATCCATATACCTCGTGGACTGGATTTGACCGATCTCTGATATGCCCTTCCCCCTGCACGGACATCCATTCATATAATTTTTCAATAGAATGTATGGATCGTAGACACTTGCCAACCACCAAAAGTGGTCGAAAGTGAATAGTCACTTGGAGACAATATGCAACATTGGCTGTGGGCAAAAATGCAGTATATCAATATGCTGCAAAAATGTGTACGTTATGGATGCAGTGTGTTGTTTTTAACCATTCTGACTGCAAGCCGTCGCTTTCACATACTTGCATGGCTTCGATTATTTCATAACACGCTTTGGGGATCATGGGCAACATTGGTTTTGACAAGTCATACGAGTTTTTCAAGATTCGATTGCAAATATTGAAATTTTTAGGTGGTGATTTTTTTTGCCACCTCTTCAATTTTTGGGCATAGAGCAGAGTGGTAAACAAACACCATGGGATAATCAAGGATGTTTTAGGTGTGTCGGAGTACAGAACTTAGGATCTACAGTTGTAAGTTTCAACAACGGTTGTGGCATTTTCTGAAAGATCAAAAGATAAATATATTAATATAATGCCGTAATCTGGGAGGTTTTAGGTTGTCGAAACTATTTTTAAGTTCAGAATTTAGGGTCTACAGTTGTAATTGTATTTTCTCGGCTACACAAAGTTACGATTAAGGAAGTCAGACACTATCAGATAATCTGAGATATTCAAGGTGATTGAAACTATTCTTGAGTTTAAAAAGCCCAATCTACAATTGTATCTGTAGATATTTCAACTATTCAAAGTTGCGATGTGTTCAATGAATCTTCTGGAAAGTCAAAAGATATTATAGGATAATCTTGGATAATCTAGGGCATTCTTAGTTAGCGAATTTCATTATAATGTCGGTCGACCTTTCAGAAGATGAATTGAACATGATTGAATAGATATCGTTAATTTATCTAGCCGTAAAACTATAGTTACAACTGTAGATTCCAAATTCTGGGCTCCAGGGCTGTTTGGATGATCAAGAACATCCAAAATTATCTCATAATGTCTGATTACCTTTTAAAGAACTCAATGGACATGGTTGAATACATATCGTAAATAAGTATAACTGAAAAATCTACCATCATTGTTGTAGATCCTAAGTTGTGGATTCCAGGACAGTTTGATGGACCTTAAACATCCCAGATTATCTCAGAGAGTCGGATGACTTTTTAAAAGGTCCAATGAACTTTTTCGATAACATATCGCTAATTTGTAAACAACTGTAGATCTTAAGTTTTGAACTCAACAACAGTTAAGATGACCGGAAGCATCCCAGATTATCTCAAAATTTCTGTTGACCTTTCAAAAGGGTCAGTGAACATGGTTGAATACATTTCGTAATTGAAAACATTTCGTTGTTGTTTTTAATGATTGTGAGAATCATTACTATGATATTTTACAGGTGCATAGCTGTGTTTATACGAATAAAGAGCTATAAGATGTGTAGAACCAGTAGAAAAAGGAACACAAAAGCACTGTTATGGCTATTGTGAATTACGAAAATATAGAGCATATGAAAGTTTAGAATACGGACAGCATGACGACGACGTGATTTTATTAAGAACCGTGATTTTATTAAGTCTTCATAAAAACCTATGCAAAAACTGTAGTAGTAACTATGGAAGTAAACTTAAGTGAACCTTAATATATCTGCTGAAATGGCATTTAACAGTCCAAAGTGAACTCACTGCCTCCTATTCGTTTCGCAAATTTTATATAAATTTAGTCGGACTCCTACGTTTAATGCTGATCATCTATATCTATAAATCTCAAGTACTTTTTCAAAGAGACGTATCTGATTCTGTAAACAAAGAGGGGAAGTAAGATTCAAACATAAGTTTCTCAAAACTCTCAGCACCTTCATGGAAAGTAGCACCACCATCGTGTTAGGGAAATTTTATTCCTTGTGTTGGTGGCCCTAGTTTGCATGAAAGTGCTGAGGGTTTCATGAATGTAACGTTTGAATCTTACTTTCCCTCTTTTGTTTACGAAATCAGATACGTCTGTTTGGAAAAGTACTCGAAAAATGTTCAAATGAAAAATTATATTTCTTTTTCTTTGCATGTGGATATTTCTAAGGCTCAAAAATTGTAACCAATTAGAAAGATCTAGTTAAAACAATTGCCGATTCTGTATGCTTGGTTTACATTAAACAAAAAATTAACTCTTGGATTAACTCCGAATGTACCGTTTCCCAAAAAACATCTCCTCGAATTTACAATTTCCCGAGAAACTAATAAACTTATGATTTTATATAATTCATAAAATATAATTCAATATAACTCAAAAAAACTACATAATAAATAAACAAAATCTAAAAGACGAATAAAATAGATTTAATCAAAATTATTATTATTTAATGTTAGTTATTTAATGTAAATCTAACAACTTATTAACCATATTTACCTTTAAAAATATTAGCCAAACTCAAATAAGAAGTGATGTTTAAAGGTCATTTTTTTTCAGGACTATCCAGCCGCTGGACAAACTCAGTTTGTTCCAATATTTTTCATTCTTCGTTTTACAGCTTAGAAAAATATCTTTTAATCCAAAGAAAACAATATCAATTCATAAAAATATATTTTTAAATGTTTAAAAATCAACACGGAAAATAAACTACACATATTTATTGGAAAACATAAATGGAGATTTTCACATAATACTGATGTGTTCACATATAAACAGAACCCTCTGAGGAACACATATTATGTTTATGTGACAGATGAAAAGTATGTGCGGCCACACATACTGGTTATGTGTACAAATAGGAATTATGTGTGATTACAAATAGCTTTCATTTGTTACTCGCATTTCAAAAAATCACGTGTTGGACATATAATTAAACTATATAATTAAGAAATAAAAAAATCAAATAAACTCAGAAATGATTCGAACAAAGTCTACGAAGATATTAACTCCAAGTTGATTTCAAATTTAGTTTATTTTGATTTGGTTATTAGTTCCCACTATCATGTGTGAGTGAACACGAAAGCAATAAAGTTGTTTCAATACACGCACAAAAATATGTGCAACAAAAACTGTGTAGCACACTCATGAATCATGTGTCACGGTTGAATGATACGATGCAAAAACTGACACAGCAACTCATCAAATTCACTCATCAAAGGCAATTGGTGAATTTAACAACACAGCTATTATGACGAAAAAAGAGGTATTGGAGCTGTGCACGTTCTGACGACACCTAAGCAGCGCTCCTGTGCAAGTGATGATCAAACAAAAATTAATGTCAAAAAACGGTGAGTTTTGTAACATGTTCAGTAAAATCACTTTTTGTCGCGAAAAAAAGGGCGTTAGTGAGAAAAAGTAAGACGGAAAACAGTTGAAAACATTTTTTGCAACGTATTGTTAAATATGGTAGGGAAAGATATGCAATGTAAAGAGGATTTTTTTTACAAATTACATGCCCTGCATCAAAAACGTAGCTGACTTTTCTGATATGTCGAACGGGATCTGCTACGAAATCTTGTATGTGCACTTGGAGGAAGCTGGTTTGAGCTTCCTCCCAGTATTAAGATAATTTTAAACAAAAACATAATCCCAAGAATATACCATTGATATTTTTAAGGAAGATTTTTAGGGATTTTTTCAACAAAATCCTTTAAAATATGTATTGGACAAGATGCTAATGTTAATTTCTAACTGTGGATTTGTGGTTATTTTCTGGGAATGATTGTAAACGCCGTAAATTAACGTTCATGATTGTAAACCGATGAAACTACTAAGATATATAAGAATCGTCATCGGTCCATTAGTTTGTCTTTTCACACACAGAGTTCGCATATGCTGCAATAGTTTTACTGCAGGACGCCAATTGCGTTTTGGGTGAAAACATCTTCTCGATCATGAAGCACAATGAACACTTGTAGATTATCTGTGGGAAGCAAACATTTTTTACAGGATAATAGACACGTTAGTGTACGTGCGTTAAACGTCACTATGCTCAAAAGGACCAACAAGATCAACATGGGAACATTTCCACTCTGTGCAAAACATACTTGACCGATGCATATTTAGTAATTCTTCACAGTGTTTAAACGATTACCGTCCTTATGTTTGACTCTATTTGTTTAAAAACTTACATTGCGTAAGCCATTTGCGGGTGAATTGGAAGTTACTAAAGTAAAAACAAATTTTTCATTCATTGCCAAATGCTATTTAACTAATTTTTGTGATGAAAAGTTTCGTGAACTGCCATTTTCTCCAACTACAATTTTTTTTCTGTTGTTTTTTTTCAGAAAAGGAAAGGTTTTAAATTATTTCAGAAATGGATAATTTTCTTCCATGATTAAGCAGTTTGTTAGTCAGCAACACTGTTTTGAGCAGTGCGACATAGCAGCCATGATTTTTGTGCTCTAATCCACGTATGAAACACTAATATTGCCTGCAAAGCATTATAGAATTTAGTGGTTTATAACTTTTGTTCTTTATATAAACTTAAAATGTCATTATTTTAAAATATACAAGATAAGTTTTGAGAATTATTTATTGGACCTGTTGCACATCAGAGTGATGCAAACATGAAATCATAATTTCTTATGCTAGCTCCCATACTAACTTTAAATACTTTGAGTGAAGTCAGTTTCAATATAAATGAGTTCAAATTTAGAAGCGTAATAAGAATCGAATTTTCGGCATCAGTCAAACATACATTTTAAAACAAAACAAAATCAAACATTTTCTCTGAACTTGCCGGAATACCGAACAAAAAATATAACAGTATTGGCGAAAGATCAAATCCTCACGAGAATGCTTTTTTTTTTGTCGTGGCAACAATATTCTGCTTCCGCCTGCTATGTTGTGGCAACGCGATTGTTTTGTTTCCATTACAAGACCGCTCGTTTCGTTTGCCGTGGCAGTTATTTCTCGTATTTCATGCTTGGTGAAGTTTTTCCAGCGAAAATTGATCTTTGTGCTTTGATAACAAATGCCCTGCCTGCCTGTACTGGACGAACTCGAATTCAAACTGTCGCAGGGGCTTATTAGTCATCCGAGAATGGCAGCAGCCAAAATGGCCACCTCAAAGCGACCCGAAAAGCTTTCTGCCGGTTCTGCCACAATACAAAGTAAACTCGGAGCAGATTAATTATACCTTGCAAACAGCCGGTGAACTCACTTCGTGCTTGTCTTTTTCTTATTTTGGTTTCCGTTGAACAAAAAGGACATCTTTCAATGTTCTCGTCATTATTTTTCCTCCGCTTGATAACGAGTTCCTAGCACCTTTTTTTTCCGAAGCACTAGTCTGGCGTTTATTGAAGCACAAAACCATTGCCGCCAGCTTTCACGGAAAAACCAGGTAATTAGATTCAGGTAATTTAAAATTCACTTGTTAATTTATGACAAATTTTCCAAGCCTTACGTTTTACATCCTTGACCGGGCTCAAATGCGGGTTTCTTTTGTTCTATCCCCGAAGCGCTGTTTTCCATTAAGCTGGTTGTTTTTAGTACTCCCCGACTTTCAATTATTATCTCGCTTTCGGTCTTCCATTTTCTGAAACAGGCGTTTCTCGAAGGTACCTCCTCGACACTCTTTGGCAAACCTCAATTGGAGCAGAGCTCTGTCACTCAAAGCACTTTTCTTCGCCCCCGCATCCGGTCGCACGACGGTCCGGAACCAACTGGACTAACAGGTTTTTGTTTGTTTTGGAAAAAGTGTACCACCAGTCGATGGGTAACTTTGAAAACAAACTGGAGCAAATTATTGCAACGCGAAACCCAGCTCAAGGGCTTACTTATTTTCTACAAAACAAACAAACTTACTCAACGAAACAGTGCACAAATTGCTCGAAGCACCTTCTCGGAAAATTAGCTCTTGCCCGGAAAACCCAACATGTTTCCTCTGTGATGCTCACCGATAGGCACCGGAGCAGGGAAAATTGGGAAAATGCGAAACCGAAAATCGATAAGTGGCTTATGTCGAAATTACACACACTTCGGGCTGATGCTGAAGACTTGCCCACCTGGTAAGTCTATCTTCACTACCGTCCAATGTTGTATCTGTGTGAACTCTTTACTTTATCCCAAGTGAAAATAAGGACAGTGCAGCATCTCCGGAGAAAAGGGACACTTTGGTGATCCATTTCCAGGTAAGCAGGCAAAAAAGGACCTAATGTAGTGGGTAAACACTTTTCATCAGATTTTCCTCTTTCCAAATGCCATGGCATATAGGCAGATTGACGATGTTTGCATAGGATTTTAAGGACCACACTCGAACTCCAGTTGGACATACTTTCTTCTGTCTACACGCTGGAGACGAAGATGTTTGCCCAGTGATATTAGCTCAACACGCAACAAGCCGGCTCGTTATCGTTATTATTTATTTTTATTTAATTTAACATATCGTCCTGCCTGCTGAACGGATGTCGTGTTTCGGGTCTGTTGGCATGATGACCAAGAGGGTAAACCACTTAAGGTAACGAGAAAAATCTTTTCATTTATCATGGTGTGTCTTTCTTTCGCATATGTGTGCGATAGATTGGCAGGGAGTTGAGTGGGTAAACTTTCAACGGATGGAAATAATTTCTAAACTTTGAACATCTATGGAGTCTTCGGTCCAGTAAAATAAAAACTTAATACTTATGTAATTTGTGTTCATACAATCAACGGCATCAATTCATATAGGCTGATCCTTGACTTGTTTAGGTAATTTGAGATTGTTTCCTAGTTAAACGTTTGCTTAGAAAATATGGACAAAAATTGACGATTTTTCATGGGTTTACCTACACCCGCACTGACCAAACCTCACAAGCAGCATCAATCATGGTAACCCATGAGTTAGCACATAGAATTTGACAGCTCTATCAGTCGAACTCTAACCGTGATGGCAAAAACAGTGGAGAAATTCCGTTCAGAAGTGTGACGTTCAAAGAACAACAACCTGCTGCGTTGGAAACGGACATCGTGAGGCACTTTGTGGACGCTGGATACGCCCGTTCCGGCATCTACAACATCTTGGCACTATTAGACAACAATCAGAGCATCGAAAGAAAGTCCGAATCCGGACGGCCGACGACCCTGATCGACAAGAAGCTCCAAAGGATGCAGAAGAGGAAGACCGAAGGAACGGAGAAATTTGTAGTACGAAATGCCTGCCGGAAGTTGCGTCGTTCATCAAGAAGTACCATAAGGGCGAAGACGTGGTGTTCTGGCTGGATCTGGCGTCGGCCCACTACCCAAAGCGATCGTTGGAGGAGATGGAGCGTCTGAATATCGATGTGGTACCCAAGTCGGTGAATCCGCCCAACGTCCCCCAGCTGCCTTCCATCGAAAATTTCTGGGCCAACCTGAAGCATAAGATCTTCTTCAACAGTTTTTTCGCGAAAACTGAGGAGGAATTGATAAATAAAACGAAGAAAGAACTCAAACATGCCTACACGCATGTTAACGTCCGCCATGGCAAATGTTCTGGTTAACTGCCAGAAGGCCGCTTGCAAGGGCTTTGATTTTTTTTTCGCAAGGAAGCTTAAATAATTGCCTTTCGTGGAACATTTATCAAAAGCAATTATCTGTCTAAGCGTGTTTTTATCACCATCCGAAAAAAAGGCCATCTTTTAATGTAAACGTTAACAAGTTTTCCCAGAAAAATTGTAATACTCCACACAAGCATAGGATAACCCTCATTTAACAATAGTCCATGCAGCAGTTTTAACTTTTAACTTTTACCGACGGGATTGTTACCGTAGCACGCTAATTTGATAGGATGATGAACACGTACATCGGACTGAAAGCCAAAGCTAGATGGTTTGAACTTGTCATTAATGCATTGAAGACAACATATTTTAGAGGAAGAGTCTCAAAAGAAGACTGTGTTAGCCTCCCAGCTCGAATTCATATCAATGGTGATGAAAAAGAGGTGGTGGACGAATTCGTGTATCCGGGTTTTTTTGTTGCAACCAGTCAGCTTGGGAACTCACACAGGAAGACCCACTAAAAACTCTTCCGTGCCTTTGGCCCCCTCCACCCCTCGGAACAACCTTTTGGTATTAATGGTGGCGACTATAAGGCTTTGAGCACTCGCTATGTCTTACTACTTAGGGCTTTAGTAGTTAGCTGGTTCCTCTAACCTGCCACTCTTGACATATTCCCTGAGCAAGGTTATCCGGGATTGTGTCCCGACCTCTGACGGTCAATATGCCGTTTCTCGAGCCATGAAGAATACATGTTCTGCTGTTTCCTCTGCATACGTGCACTCGGGGCATGCGGAGGACTCGTCGTGTCCGTACTGGTATTGCAGGTACTGTCCAAAGCAGCCATAGTCAGGTAGAATCTGCGTCAAGTGGAAGTTTACTTCACCGTGTTGCTGACCAACCCATACTGATAGCTCCGGAATTAGTCAGTGAGTTCACCGACCTTTTGTGGAGCTGGTGTGGTTCTAGTGGTCTTCCGGATATTTCTTGTGACACGTTTTTCAAAGCACTCGAAATCTTCTTATTTGATTATTCCTATGGTCACCATTCCCTCTGAAACACAGACCGCGTCACGCGACACTGTTTGGTATACGGTGACGACTCTTAGCCTGTGCGTACTCTCGAGCCTACCTTAGTAGTTCTTAGTACTTAAAGCGGTGACCCACACCAGGCCACCAGACCTGAGTAAAGACAGGTCGCCCTTGCACCACCGAGCTATTCAGCATCATGCGGGATAGTGCCGATATAGCCATGAAGTCTTTTTGCAAGTGTAATTGACGTGGCTGCTTAAGGACAGATTGTCGTCGATCATAACTCCGCTTTAAAGTTGCCTGTTGCTCAGATTTTCTGTTGTTTAGCCCAGTAACCTCCATGTTGAGATGGGCTTACTCCAGTTTTCTGGAGTGCATCCAACCCTTCACTATGCCAATGAAGTGTGTGGCCATTTATTTCGACTCTGCTAGGAATTAACCATAGACCTCTAGGGTGATGTCGTCCGCAAAACAAACAATGTGTATTCATCATTCATCGTGTTCCAGTGTATTGGGCTCAGGATCGAACCTTGTGGAACTCTTGCGGTGACTTTGGCTCGTTCCACTTCTGTCCTGCAAGCAGCTTCTATGCATCTGACTAAATTCTGGAAGTTATTTCTCAGGATCCTCAGGTACTCAGGAACGCGTTGGAGCGAGGAGCCTGCTACCTAGCGTTTCTCACGTAGCAGACTTCCCGCCTCTTGAGCTGGAGTGCTTTGTTGTTTGACAGCTAACCTATACCTTCCGAGTACTTCTACAACCTGGTGAGGATTACCCTCACAAGCACCTTACCCGCCGTGTTTAACAGGCATATTGGTTGATACGCCGATGAGTTCTGCTGGTTTCCCGAGTAGAGTCTGAGATCAAATAGAAACCTAAGTATGATGTTGTGATGTTGCGGATAATGTTTACTCAGGTTGCTGTCGGTTTGGTCGTTTTAACGGTTAAAAGATCAAAATTGAAAGCAAACATTTGTTCCTGTGACATCAAATTTAAAACTAATTTTGCTATCAGTGAGAATAAATTGAAAAGTCAATTTTCTTTATATTTTTCCCGGTGATAGGAAAAATACTCACTTCATGGTCTGTTCAAACAGTAAAAACAAAACTACTGTTTAGAAAAAAAAAATTAGCAAAATTACAGCCAGAGGAATGCTATTTTTTTATATCAACATAAGTTTCCAAATTGCTGTCTTTACTCGGGTCCCCTGTCTTAGGTAGCAAAACAAGGATCTGGATTTTCCAGGTGGCCAGGAAGACACACTCATCCAAACATCTCTGCTTAACCATCCTGAACATTTAGGGAGCCAGCAAAATACCAGTTATGATGGCTAGGATCGGGAAATTATGCGGTGTTGGTGATTTATTCACCTCTAACGAATTTTCTATCACGACGAGCTCATCATTCGTAACCGTCACCTCATCCCTTTTACCCCGCTTCCATTCGCTCACGTGATTCCGGATGTTTGACGTTCCCGACCACCCTTCCACCGCCATGACAGCGTTATGGTCTGAGAACGCTGGTCATGGGACAATTCTACTATGGGAGGCCAGAGACTCGCGTTTTGGTTTGGAAAGAGTTCCCCAATAACCACCTTCAAAAACTCAGGTGATTGCTCTGTTTGGGCTACAGCTCCTTTAGTTTTGACCATTACCACCCGATGGATTCGCACTGGCTTTCAGCTTGGTGGTGACTAGTGCCACTTGACACTCCGTTCTTGCAAAGCCCAACCGCGGTCTCTGCATTCTCTTTCTGGCTTGGAGGCAAATTTTACGGAAGTCGGCGATCAAACCTGTCCACCAATACACCGACAATCTCCAATCCCTAGGTTTGACCTTCTTTGACAAGGTTGCATCGCACACACGTGTAAGTAGCGCTACGTGTTGAACACCGCACGAGTCCTGTGTTTTGCTCATGTTCTGTTCCCGCTCAAGCGGACATGCATACTTCGTTATCGAAATATGATGTCCTCCTTCTGCCGGCGAATGGAGGAGGTGATCTTCCTCTTGCGCGCTGATAAGGAATGTGAACGATACTATAGCGAACCGCCACGTGGTCGCTATAAGTGTGGCCGTCCTCCACCATCAGTTGTTTGACAGCCCAGGGTTGCAGGACGTCTGTCGAAGATTGACACCAGCCAGTTAGAGCTGTTGTCATCCGATCAACAATTTGTGAAAACTGGTCAATCGATCATCTTGGCGACGCATAGAAGCTCCATTCTCTTGTACAACCACGAAGCCTTCGTGTGATATAGACACAACTTCCTAAACCAGGAACTTACCCGTCGTCCACAATGCCGCCATATTAAACGTATCCGCAACCCAGTTGCAGATACCGGACAGGATGCGATATGGGTCGGATATTACGGCTATCCATTGCCAACTCGCAAACAAGTTGAAAAAAATAACAAGCACATGAGTAAACCTTAGAAACCTTAGTAACTTTGAAACAGGAAATAATCGCACGTAGTAGGAGAGAGGGACGAACAAACACTACCATAAATGTAATGATAAATGCAATACCACAGTAAATGTTTTCTGTTAGCGCTGCAATCTTCTTTTCTTTAATGTAGATATTTTCCATCATTTTGCGTCCTCGTTGTAGTTTGGTGAGTCCGTTCTCTCGTGTAAGAGTTTAAATGTTGGGGGAGAGAAAGTCCGCTTCAAGATCGGTGCGACGTTTACTGGCAGAAAACGAGACGGCCAATGATGATTATGTCTTTGAAATTGAGGTTTGAGGTATAAGTGGTTCTCACCGCGGTCTTTGAGCGACTATCGTGAATGTGGTGGCATACAATAATAGGGCTTCCCGTTTGGTTGTTTGAAGTTGCAAGCCTACTAGTCTGATCCGAAATGTGCTTAGGAGAGCCTCAACCGAGTTAAATGACATTGGGCATGTGGTATCCCCTGTGGAGTGGTGCTTAAGCAATACGTTTCTGTCACGGATCGTCCGGGTATGTTACAAATTGGCGCCCAACGTGTGGCTCATGCGCCACTCAACAGAGAAAACCACACGCCCTATGTTATTTGCCCGGTTGAGACTCACCCCAATGTTATTTTCCCGGTTCTAAGGGCGACTTCATTTAAGATATGAATTTCGGATCAGCCCAGTTGGCTTGCAACTTAAAACGACCAAACCCCTAATCTGCCTCACAGTAATTCAGGTTTAGTTAGGTTATTTGCCTTGCGATAAGCTAGCGATTAGGCCCTAGTTGTGTCAGACATTTGGAGAGCTCTTTGCAGTTCAGAGCCTAGTGGTTTATAACTTCGCACTTTCTACACATTCCGCTCCTGTCCAGGCCTTCACATTCTCAGGCCATGACTCCGCTCTCCAAGCATCTGAAACATGCTTTTGGCCGCTGGTGGGCAAATGGACCATCCCATCATGAGCTTGATCACTTTAGGGGCGAGTCTGCATTGGCTACTGGAAGCCGTATCGTGGTTACATGAGTCCCGAGCCGTATGGCTGTTGTGGCTACCTTGACCCCGCATTGCGCCTTGATGGTCGTGGCGATCTCGCCAGATCTGTGATCTCGGCCACAGTCTGTTTCTACACAGGAGAATCACTTGCGTGGCAAAGGCATACATCTCCACACTTTCCACCAAGGCTTGTTCCGTTATCTCCGTATAAGCCGCGCCTTTAAACTTGGTGCCCTTCTTTATGTCGAGCATCATCTTGCCCATATGGGTACGGCATATAGTCCGCACGTTGGCGGTTAAATCCGTGAGTTTCACGTCTACGCGCATGTCCGTGCCAAATTTAACTAGAGGATCTTAAAGACGGCGGATCTTTGGTGACGTTTATAGTGAGATTTTATTATGATGTTCACTAGTGTGCTGTGTTCTGGATTATGTCGTACAAGTTTGGACATCGTTTAGTACTGTCCATGTTCAATGTATGGAGCGAATTAATTTCTTCAAGTATTCTCTACGCCATTTGCATAGAAATAACCCTCTAATCTACCTATAAATACAGTTGAATTTTAATCACAAAACCAGCTGTAGTGAAATATTCCACTTTAGGCATTTGTTGTAGAGCCTTCGATCAAGTCTGGAAGAATTTGATTTTGATAATAAGGAGTGTATCGAAAAGTCGTTATAAACTTCCAAATAATAAAATAGGCATGAAAACATGGTTAAAATTAACATACTATTTCAGTTTATTATAGCTTAACATGTTTACAAAAGATCCAAACGGAAAAACTAGTCATCATGTTCATTTCTGTAGAATGCCCGTACCTTTGATTTGACACCTGCCATCAAATTCTGCACAGTGACCTTTGTGCACTTCCTGGATGCCGCTGCCCAATTTTTCTTAAAATCGGTCATGTTTTGGGACACTGTACCATCCTTCTTAAATATACGCATGACTATTGCCCAATAGCGTTCGATCGGTCGCAACTGGGGACAGTTTGGTGGGTTGATGTCTTTTTCTACGAACTTGATGTTATTCTCCGTCAGCCACTGTAGAGTGGATTTGGCGTAATGTGCCGATGCCAAATCTGGCCAGAAGAGAGGAGGGGACTGGTGCTTTCTATACAATGGTAGCAACCTGTTCTTCAAACATTCCTTTTGATAAATCTCAGCATTTATAGTTCCTTTTGTATAGAAAATTGAATAACGCAAGCCACATGTGCAAATAGCTTGCCAAATGAGCACCTTCTGACCGAATTTCTCCATCGCAACAGTCGTATCTGCGGTTGGCACACGTTCCCCAACAGATTTAGTATAAAACTGCGGCCCCGGTAGCGTTCTTGAATCTTCTTTAACGTATGTTTCGTCATCCATCAAAATGCACTGGTCGACATTGTCCAAAATGCAGCTGTACAGCTTTCGAGCCCTGGTTTTGGCACGAGACTTTTGTTCCGGAGTTTGTTTGGGCACTTTCTGCTTTTTGTACGTCTTCAAGTCATTCCTGCGCTTGATTCGTTGAATCATTCCGATGCTGGTCCTGAACTTCTTGGCTAGATCGCGAGTAGAGGCAGATTTGTTCCGTTGAATATAATCCACAACTTTTTGGTCCAAATCGGGGTTGCTGGAGCCGGGTTTCCGGCCACTTCTTGGTAAATCCTTGAGGGAGCACTCCTTACCAAACTTTTCGATGATGCGTTTTACACTTGCCGGGTGAACATTTACTCTTTTCGCAATCTGGTTGTAAGTAACACCCTTTTCGGTGCACCAAGTGTGCAGAATTTTCTTTTTAGTCTCAAATTCAATTCGCGACATTTTGAATACAACTTTATCAACGGAAATGAATGAACCGAATAATCATTTTTGACATGTAAACAAAGCAAATGGCGCTTACACGCTAAAAATATATACAGTAGTTTATGCGTAATAACGCATCGAATGTTTATAACTACTTTTCGATACACTCCTTAGGGGAACTTATCTACTTATAACTTATCAGTATTTTACCAGTATAAGCATTGTGTCATGCACACATGTCATGTTTTTTTTTTGTTTATTTACATGAATTTGTTTAGTAATCCTCTACACGCTAAGAAAAAAGTACCCAAAATTAAGTTAAAAAAAACTCAACGTTGAGTTCTGTGAAGTCTGGTTACCAGTTGGGTGAATTAAAAAATTGATGAAGGTAGAATTCATCCATCTAGCCAGTAATGATAGATATACCCAAATTTAAGTTTTTTTTTTAACAACATCGTCATTCGTTGTTTTCTTAAAGATCTTTTTGATCAAGAATGTCAACAATGTAGATCTATATTATTAACCATGTTTGAAAAATGCTCATTTTTTTACTTACATTTTTTTCCTTGACTTGATATAATGTGTACACTAACAAGTTATCGTTATAAATTTATAAACAAATTACAAAATTACAAAACTATGTTAGAAATCCATAAGAAATAACGTTGCTAACAATGCTGCCATTTCGTGGATTTGCATAACCGGGTAACCAAAGTGAACCACGACGAGCAAATAATGCATCAACAGTCGACCAGACTAACACATAAATGACAATCGTTAACACCCGCCGACGGTTGCTACGATTTTCAACCAACATTAAATGGAAAATACTCAACCGTTCATTGCACGAAGGGGATGGGATGATTGAGTAGATTCAATTTAAAATTGAGTTGTGTTGGTCTTCAAATTAAAATATAAACAAATTAGGTTTGGAAATACCACTTTACAATAGTTAATGGTCCTGATTAAATTTTCAAACATTGTTGATAATATAGATCAAATAACAAATGACGATGTTGTTATTTGCGACGTAAACAAAAATTCCAATTAATTTTGGAATTGGAATATAATATCGAACACCAAAAATCTTAAATTTGGGTATACACTTAGTAGCAAAAAAAAGCCGAGCAAAATTTTGCTTCCAAAAACCGCGTTGTTGAACTTTCTGTTACTTTGTCAATTATCAATATTTTTGGCTGAAAATTTGACAATTTAATAATCAATGTGTAGACCTTATGTGACCGGAATTTAATGTTGATAAAACTTACAAATTTGGAGTTATCATAACATATGTGAAAAAAGTCATTTTTGGACAAAGCAATTAAAAAAATCCGTAGTTCTGTGAAAAATTTAAGTAGCATATTAAAAATTTCTCCATAGCTTATTAAAGTACAGAAAATAATGTGGACAAAATTTGATGTTTTAATTAAATGGTTTGAACTACAGCTGGCGTCAAAGTTGACGCACCAACATGAGCATTTCCCTTTTTCACCCGATACTGACCTTGCTGAAATAGCGGTGCAAAAAAAAGGCCGAGGTGAATTCATCTTATTAATACACATGATTGGTTACGCGAGAAATATCCCAAGTAACTAGTGTAAGCCACGAAGAACTTTGAAATTATGGGATTCAGTATGAATTGGTTTGTGAAAATTACGTATACAGTGTTTTACAGTATTATAAGAAGAATTCACCTCGGCTTTTTTTTTGCACCGCTATTTCAGCAAGGTCAGTATCGGGTGAAAAAGGAAAATGCTCATGTTGGTGCGTCAACTTTGACGCCAGCTGTAGTCCAAACCACTTAATGGAAATAGTTCAAATTTTGTCCACATTATTTTCTATACTTTTAAAGCTATGGAGAAATTATTAATATGCTACCTAAATTTTTAACAGAAATACGGATTTTTGAAATTGCTTTGTCCAAAAATGACTTTTTTCACATATGTTATAACTTTAAATTTATAAATTTGATGAAATTCTGGTCACATAAGGTATACACATTGGTTATAATGTTGTCAAAATTTCAGCAAAAAATATTGATAATTGACATAGTTACAGGAGGTTGAACATGGAGTTTTTTGCAAACAAAATTTTGCTCGGCCTTTTTTTTGCTACTGAGTGTATCTATCATTACTGGCTAGATGGGTGAATTCTACCTACATCAACTTTTTAATTCACTCAACTGGTAACCTGACCTCACAGAACTAAACGTTGAGTTTTTTTTAACTTAATTTTGGGTACTTTTTTCTTAGCGTGTAGCACCCATGAGCCAAACAGCGTTACGAATATAATCCCGCTACTTCTGACTCACGCGTTAGTTTAAAAGTCTAGCTGGTCTAAGCAACCTGTTCAACCATCGGTCGAGGACGGCTCTTTTTAATAAATTTAGGTTTGAAGTATTTTTTGAGGAAGCTCTTAGCAAATATTAATTTCATGAATAAATTTTTTATAAATTAATATATTTTTCAACTTTAATATTCTCACGGCCGATAAGAAAATTAGTAACTTATTTTATTGTTTCTAGAACATAAAAGGCTGTTTTTTAATAACATTGAGTAATCAATGATCAAAATGGAGTTAATGTTTTAATAAATTCCCATAGAACCAATCATGGGCATGGTTCGAATAATTAAAAAAAAAAATAACAATGCAATTTTGGTAAGATCTTTCTTCACATCATTCTGGTTTAATTATCACGAACCATATCAAACGATTTCTTGCACCCATAAAAATAACATTTGCAGAAAGCTTACCTCATTGTCCCGGGTGTTTTTCCACCGCTTCCACTTGGAGAAACCGGGCCGCCAATATTCCAGCACGTACGCCTCGGTGTACTCCCGGCCTTGCCCCTTCCCGAACCGACCCTGCGTCTTGATGGCAGTGACGATGTGCATCTTCTTCAGGTCGATCTGCAGGTACTCGTTGAGGTTTCGCGAAACCATGTGCTTCGGACACCAGGCGCCGCCATTGTTGTCGACTTTCAATCTGCAAAGGAGAGGAAAAGAAGGAAGCAATCTTAGAATTAATCTAGTCCATCAAGCAGCTGATGCAGCGATGATTTAAAGCTGTTTTTCCACCCGAGAGAAAATTGAAATGCTTTGTCATCACCCGGATAGAAAGTGGATCTAGGACAAACCGTCTGCACTGTTTGTTACAGCTCCCTGCACTGATTGACTGTCTCATACCCCGAAAGCACTACCAGCAAACAGGGAAATGAAAGAAGGGAAAAAACTTAACTCACGACACAAGTTTATAAATTCAACAAAACTTTTACTTCGTTATTTTTGCCAGAAACAAAAGTTTCAATATTCAACTTAATTTTTGTCGACAACTTTCTTCTCCTAACTTCCTCCTGTCGAGTGCAATTCTCCCACCATCCTTCACCGCAAGGATAACGCGCTGAGCGAAAACAAACTTTTTTGTCCTCCTGTCGCCACAAGGCTCCAAGCCTAAAGGTAGTGGAGAATAAATCAGCATTCGCGAATCAAGCTAGAAAAAAAAGAAGAAGCGTGAAACTGAATTGTGGAGCGACATGTTCGTCTTCTCGTAAATCCTAACGTGCAGCAAAAAAAGAAAAAGAAAGGAAGATGGAGAATGCTTTTCGGGTTGATACCTACAAATATGTAGGAAAAGTTTGGTTTCTAGCATTGTGTGCCCGTGACAAGTATGAAAGACGAATGAAAAGAGAAGAGATATTCAAGAATCTGACGAACGAAATTACGAGCAACTGCAGGCGGCTGGGTGAAGAAGGGGAGGTTAGTTCATATTTTCGACTTCTTTTCAGATAATGTGCCATTGTCAAGCGATGACACAAAGACGCTGCTGATAAGAATGAATATATTAAAAAGATTGCAGGAGTAGGGCGTTTCTTTTCGATCAGCACAAACTTAGTTGGATATTTGCAAATAATTCGGGATCAACTGACATGGGAGTTTGTTTCGTGCCTTAGCCACCGCAAGTGGTTGGCATTTCTGAGATAATCAAGAGTTTTTGGGATTTGTCAGATGTGATGAACTTCCCACCTAAGAATTATCGCTGATTTTTTCGCCAATCAAAATCCTAACAGTTTATTTGTTTTTTAAGCTACTATTTACCAAATTTTCCATGACTGTGATTTTATTTTTTTTATCTTCTATTTTTTATTGACTTTATGATTTGAACTGATGACTGTTGCGCTATGATACTTGAAAATAATTTTTGAGTAAAATAAACTTTGAACATATTTTTAAAGTGAGTGAACACGTGGGTGGATAAACTAGAGATTAATTTACCTATGCATCGCCGATCACCTGATTTTTATTGATTTGATTCAATTAAACCAAGGTCGGTGTTGCCTCTGCTGTACACCAATGTTGTTTCCATTGTATTCGGTCCATGGCTGTTCCTTGCCAGCCTCGCTGTCTGCGGAGTGTCTACAGTTCGCCTTCTAGCTGATCGATCCACCTTGCTCGTTGCGCGCCTCTTCTTCTTGTACCTGTCGGTTCGTTTTCAAGAATCATTTTAAATGGACTGTCGTCCGACATTCTAACGACATGCCCAGCCCGTCATAGTAAACCGATTTCGTTTTTTTTCTGATCGTTAGGAATGACACCCAAGAATAGGAAAAAACTACAGCGGACAACCTAATTGGACATGCTGCTCCTGGCATAAGCTTGCTTTATATTTACGCTTCGGAATAATATAGAAAGATGAACAGTTTGATAGAGGACATCCGAAACGCACATGCATAGAATCTTAAAACTTACATTTTCAAGAAAAGTCGAGAGTAAGAGTTCTACAACACTCTCTTCGTGAATTATCAAAAATAATATTACTGGTTCAGCCCACAACTTCAATATATGCTGGTCAAACGTCCTATTAGAACCGCACGTGTGTCACGATATTTCTCTATAAAACTCGGTCGAGAGCTGCTTGTCTCCAATCCCTGGAAGGTTCCACACTTCCAAGGTCTTGTTATACTTGGTTTAACCAACTAGCTCGCTGCGCTCCTTTGCCTATTGTACCGATCGGATTCGAGGCAAACATTCTTCCAACATGTCCCGCTTATTCCAGTTCCAGCTTTAGTGCCAGTTCGTGGTTCAGCCTTCTTTTCCATACACCGTTTTTATATACACTCCTTTTCGAGCATTGTCCTCGTCTCATGCCCGTAGAGAACTGCTGGGCTTATCATCGTTTTGAACATGCACAGATAAAAAGAAAGATTGAATTTTATGCGTTATCTAATGCACATAAAGGGAATGCTACATTTTCCAGAAAATAATGGGATATTGCATGTAAATTTAAGCCAGATAACGCCTGAATCCAGTCTATTGTATGAAAGATTGCAAATATTGTTGTATGGCGCATGAAAAATTGCAAACAATTTCGTAGCTTACGCCTTCTTAAGCTTATATTTAAGCTAGGAGATATTTTACACGCTTCTTAAAATTAATTCTTTTTTTCTGTGTGGTACACTTTGAACGGGGTTGAAGTTTACGAGACCTTAAGGTCTTGTGGAGTCCATAGTAGGCTCGACTACCGGTAATAATGCCTCTCCGAATATCTCTGCTGCAGAAGTTATTCGACGTTACCAATGATCCGAGGTACACAAACTCATCCACTACCTAGGAACTTATCTCTATCAAATGTCACAATTCTGGCTATGCAGCTCTATCACGCTCGGTTCCTCCAGCCAACAAATACTTAGTCTTCGAAGCATTCACCTTCGACCCAACCTTTTCCGCTTCACGTTTCAGCTTGGCTTACTGATCTGCTACCACCTGGAACGTTCTGCTGACAATGTTCACGTCGTCAGTGAAGCAGATCAACTGGCCGGATTTATTGAAAATCTTACCCCATAAGTAGCGTCCGCAAGTTTCATAAAACTTTTTTTGGCAATGTTGAACAGGAGGCAGGAAAGACCAGTGCATTGTCAAAGTCCTTTGCGTGTTTCCAACTAGTGCGATAAGGCACCTGATTTCTTCACGTAACACTCTACACCATCCATAGTAGCCTTGATCAGTTTGGTTAGTTTCCCGAGTAAAACGTTCCCGTCCATAATCTTCCATAGCTCTTCAAGAGCAATAGTATCGTATGTAGCCTTGAAGTCGATGAATAGGCGGTGTGTAGTGACTTAATATTCGTGACACTTTTAGATGATCTGCCGCAACATAAAGATTTGGTCAGTTGTCGATCGACTGTTCTCAAAATTGGCTTGATAACTTCCCACAAATTTGCTTGCTAGCGAAAACAGACGGTGGAAGATAATCTGGGGCTGCATTACAACTTGTTACCCTTTTTATATATTGGGAATATAACTCCCTCTTGCCACTCCTTCGCCGTTATGTATCCCAGTTCCTGACTATCAATAGAAGTAGACAAGTCGCCAACTTATCCTGGCCCTTTTTTTATAAGTTTTGTTCCGATGCTATCCTTCCCAGCCACCTTGTTATTCTTAAGCTATTTGATAGCATCCTTAACTTAACTTATCGTGGGAGTTGGGTCAGGATCCACCATACTGATGTACCCATTCCTCATGATGTCTTGGTACTCCGCCATGGCGCGTTTATCCGTCAAGATTTCTCCAGCTTAACCCGACACATTTCGGCTTGTGGCACGAAGCTTTTGCGTGTTGCGTTGCGTTTCTTGTAGAATTTACGCATATCTTGAGAATGATACAGCTGCTCCATTTCTACGCACTCCAACTCTTCCAGGTGATGCTTCAGATGAGTTTGCTGACTTTGCTTCTGTCTGTTTTGCTCGTCATTTTGACCAGTTCTTTGCTGCAGCATCAACGCCTGCACTGCATTCTTCTAATCAAGAACCGTTTGCTACTCTTCGTCGAACCAATCGTTCCGTCAATTTCTTTCCACAAAATAAATATACAAAATAAAGTCCAGCTTTGATTAGGCAGGCTTTGATTAGCCCCCCCCCCCCTCTCTCTCTTTCTCTTCCTTTCTTTCTCTTCCGACAACGCTGCTTCAAGGCTTTGTGCGTTATTAGTTGCGCCTTCGAGTAGCTTCAGACACTTCAGATTATACAGCAGCGGACGTTCATCACAACGGAAAGTCCTTAGTGGACTTTGACCATTATCAGATAGTGGTCTGATTCGATGTTGGCGCTGCGATAGGTCTTGACGTCGATAATATCCGAGAAGTGCCTTCCATCAATCAAAACATGGTCAATTTGTGATTCGGCCTTTTGTGATCTCCAGAAGTACCGATATGGCAGCCAATGCTGGAAGTAGGTACTACGTATTGTCATGTTCTTGGAGGTGGCAAAACCGACGAGCATGAGTCCGTTTTCGTTGGTAAGCTGCTGGGCACTGAACTGTCCTATAACCGATCCAAATTCCACCTCATTGCCGACCTGAGTGTTGAGATCTCCGATCACGATTTTGATGGTGAGGTGAGGGTTGTGCACGCTGATTATGCTGACATTGAAGAAACGGCCTTTGATTCCTAACTTGCACATTCCGTTGCCGATTGGCCACCAACAAATCACGCAAATTTGTATTTTACCATCAGGATAAAAACGGTACCTCCCTCGCTTGTATTGCCGCAGCTCTGGTAGATGGTATTACCATCGCCATACGTATTTACCGTTGATTTTTTTCAGCAAACCTCCTGCAGTGCCACAAAGGTGGAAAAATTCGGGTACTTCCCGAGTAATTGTAGAATTTACTGTTCAATCTTCAAAGTTTCAAATTGTTAGTGCATTTAGTTATATTTATATTATGTACTTCCGTTACTTTTATTTTTTAAACAACCCCCTATCTCGCCAGTTCTGCACAGCTCTGTTTAAAGTCCCACGCTGGCTGCCCTAACATGGAGAACAGATGCCGTTTTGAGCCGCCTCTGGCACGGAGAACAGACGCTCAGGTTGGTGAAAACCTTGACTTTTACTCTTATAGCGGGGTGACTCACTCTGACATGACTGTTTTCGGATATTTGTGGAAGAATCTCAACAGATCCCAGAAATTGCTAAGCCCCCCACATTTTAGGCAGTCTCCGCTGCCTGTCCGGGGATGCTTATTGAATTCGCATCTGACCTCCATGTCTTATGATCCGTAACCTATGACCCACCGGGTTGCTTGCAGCTCTGCTCCCCCAGTCTGCACCTACTGAACCCGGATGAACAGATTCTGTCCTCAAATCCTACTTGATTTTTCAAAACGCAATTTCAGACAGCATGTTGAAATGGCGTACTAATGCGTGCATTAAAAAAGGCGACTATCTTCGGATGGATAGTCAAAAAGAAAGGAGTAAGATATTTAAACAATTGCAATTTATTCGTTCGGAAATTAAAAACATCATAAAAATACTTCTAATCCCTGCCAAGCCGCCTTGCTGCAGTCAGCTAAAACTTTGGCCATAGGTGAAAAAAATATGCTTATAGGGATATTCTTCAGTTCCTTGGTCGCTTTTGTCATCAAGTAATCCGTTGTTTTGGCCACGATATTATTTTAAAATATACTACTCTCCAAATTGGCCCAGAGCCTCTCGATTGGGCAATGCTAGGGTACGTTGGGAGGTTTGGAACCGGAATGCCCAACCGCTCCATCTCCTCTAGAGCCTGCTGCGAGTAGTGAGCTGACGCTGGATCCTGCAAGAACACCACGTCGCCATGTGGATATTCACGTGGATCAAATATTTCCGGACCGTTTGGCCGGTCGTTCCTACCTCCCGGCCCAACGCACGGAAAGAAGTGGCTTCTGTTGAATCTCCCGGTCGTTTACAACGGTTGGACAGCCGGAACCAGCCTTCCGTACGATGGACTCTCCCTTCTCCAGAATTGCCAGAATCTTGTAGATGTTTTCGCGATCGTTTCCGGCTGAGTGGGCCACGATGGTTGAATTGTTAGGCCCGGAGGGAGCAGGTGGTGCGAACAAATCATAGATCGAAGTTGTTTCACTGTTCTCAACATAGCTGCGGTAAACAAAATGATGGAGCTATCAAATTTTTACAGTCTATAGGCAACTCGTATTTGTTGACTACTGACCGATAGACCGACCAACAGATGGCAGGGTAATTGCATGAAAAATGGTTGTATGGTTGTATGAAAAAAACTTGTATGAGAGAATCGGGTTCCTATTGGGTTGATTAGTTGTAATTAGTAAAAATTTTATCCTCAGTAGTTATTTCAGTCACTTTATGTAATTAATATTGAAACTTCAAAAATTATTATTTTTCTTGTGTCTAAAGCCCGATTCAAAGTAAACTTGGACGCATTCAAGTAATCATAACTCAAGAAACAACCAACATACACGGTTGATCAAAACGTCATACAAAAGGGTATTTAAACAACATTCAATTTTCTAGATGTTTGAGCAAAATAACTTTTCTTTTCTCATGTTCCATGATCCGTAATTTCGAGAGGCGTAAATCAATGGAGAAAAACTTTTCACCAATAAAACATCAACAAATGCCTGTCAAACGTTTTTTGTTCCAATCATCAGGGACGCAGTGGTATATTAAAGCGTGCGTTCAGATTTACTTTGAATCGAGCTTTATAATTAGGAACATTAGATCAGGTTTACAGGGAGAACCGAGTCTACGACTTTAAACTGTTTTTGGCCAAACTTTCAATAAAAGTGGATATGTTTATCTCGGGGGTCCTCCCTTAGCTCAGTCAGTAAAGGCGCAGCTACCAAGCAACACCATGCTGGAGGTGGCTGGGGTCTGGTCTAGGAATTTTTCGTTAAGGAAAATTTCTCGACTCCCTGGGCATAGCGTATGATTGTACTAATGCCCAAATGGTACCTGGCATCGAAAGCTCTCAATTAATAACTGTGGAAGTGCATTAAGAACACTAAGTTGAGAGCAAGCAATAAGCTAATTGTTAAAGCAATAAGCTTGAAATGCTAAAGAAGAAGAAGAATGTTCATCTCGATGGATGAAACAAATTATTTCCATATAAAACACAAAGAATCATGACGTATTTCACGACTTTGTGGCATAACTCCTTTTGTAGACGTCACTTGCTGTTCAATTAACATGGTGTCTGGAGTTGAGGAAGAGCTGCCACAAAAAAAAAAATAAAAGATTCATCCAAATTGAAAAAGGCTTGTGTTGAATTATTTGCTCATTTAGCAAAGAATTATCCGCAGCGAAGTGCAGCATTAACCAAAGTAGCAGAGCCGTGTATTATTGTTACTTCCTCCAATCCATTTGCCATGACGATAATCCGACATTGCTTGGCCATAATCGGCTTCAACCATCGTACAAAATCATTACACCCCGCTCCACCGAATGGTTCGTTAACCGTTGGTCCTTATGGGATGCAATAATCACGAATCGTAACGAACAGATTCGACTTCCTGTTTCAATATGCTTCTCAACGTCAGTTTTCTCCGTTTTTCCCACTTCACGCCCTGCTGATTTAGACCGAGAAGCCTCCTGCTCTAATGAGACACCTCTCTTCTTATTTCGGGGGGTAAACTTGTATGTATGTTAATGTGACCCATCCTCACGCAGCTCTTGAAGCAACAGCCAACAATCATCATGAAATTTAACGACCATTTCGACGATTTCCCATCCTGTCACACTATGAATTTTTGCTTTGGTAAGGATTTTATCATTATCATTAGCCAACAGCCATAAGGAGATGATGATGATGAAATTTAATGTACGCATAGACCTCCATCATCAAAGCTCCTCTGCTCCAGCCACCATCCCTTAATGCAGGCATCATCAGTCAAATCAACCCCCATGTGATGTGCGGGAGGTGGGTTGAAACCAACAACGGACAGCAACAGTCTGAACAGCCCTGAAGAAAAAGGATGAATTCAAAACCTCAGAACAAAAGCTCTTCATTCGTATTTGTGACCGAGTTGGCATCGGGACGCGACGGATGCGACAGGGCAGGCGGGGTTTGTTTAATGACGACGAGGGCTTGAAATATTAGATATTATTAACGGCCTGGGTATGCGAACGTGCGCCATGGTGGAAATTGCAGGCATAACAGAAACGAATTGTGATTGCATGAATGGAGAAATGTCAGGGGGGTCGGCGGGTGATTTTTTTTATTATTTTTAATTACGTTTAATAGCGGTAATATTATGGTGAATAAGGCTCTTCTTGGGCAGAGCTTGAGACAACGATGGCTTGAAACACTGTGGTTGTAAAACCTAGCTAAAGAGAGAATATAACTTCAAGATTGACGTTGGGAAACAGTGTTTGCAAAGTTGTTGGTGTTCGTTGAGTAAAGGCTTTGTTAAATAAATGATTATTTAATAACTTGAGTTAAGATTGAGGAGCTGAATAATTTTATGATTTTTGTTTTCTTGAGCATCATTGGTCTGAGAGCAAGCCTATAGCTATAGATTTCTTGAAAACACGAGACATACAGGGTGCGGTAGAAAACAATGCGAAAATGTTCCGACTTGAGTATTGGGTTAATTCGTGTAATTAGTGACTAATTTCTGTCGAAAGTGTATTTGTTTATGTTCACTTTCAAGTGCTGCATCCAAAAATTCTGTTGGTTTTATTGCAAATTCGTCAAAATGTTCGCGAAAGAAGTTATCATCAGTTTGTTGCTGGGAGAAGAAGTTGAAAGAGATTGCCAAGGTGGTAGGGTGCCATTTGGCAACAGTTTACCGCATAAAAAAGTCTCTGCAGGATGGTCCTAAGCAGCGGAAGCCGGGAAGCGGACGTCCGTGCTTTGCAGGCACGCCGAACCTGATCAAATCGATCCGTGAAAAAAATGTTCGCAACCCGGTGCGTTCCATAAGAAAACTTGCAAATATTTCGGAGAAATCCATGCGGAGAATCATCAAAGAAGACCTACATGCATCTTCTAGAACCAAAGTGAAACGCCACTTGATTACGGACCGGGTCAAGGAACTACGAGTGACTCGTTCCAAGTGATTGCTTTCCTTGTTGAAGAAGGAGAAAATTATAATCCTGTTCTCCGACGAAAACCTTTTCAGCATCGATGCTGTGGCCAACAGCCACACGGACGGGAACACTTCACCGCAGAAAATGGAGAACGTTCCGGAAAAAGTGAAATTCAAATTTCAAATCAAACATGCGGCTGGTGTTATAATGATTGTCTTGGTGGCGTCCAAGGGTTTAAAAATGCCGCCTGTTTTCATTGATGCTGGAGTTAAAATCAATACCGAAGTGTATATCGGTATTTTAAAGGACCAAGTGCTTCACTGGGTGAAGGCCAACTTCTCCGAGGGCCAAAACGATAACATGAAGTTTTGGCCGAAGGATTTGTGGCCCCTAGCAGTCCAGATCTTTTATTTTTGTACAGGCTCAATCGAAAGAACTTTACAGAGCCAAATGTTCATACTTTTATACATAATTTATCTTAAAACTAAAGTTAGGAGGATAGAGCCGATTACTCGCGGCCGTCTCGAGGTTAATAGGAATTACAAATTACGGATGGGAAAGAGGGTGGGAATTTAAAGTATGGCTTACATAACACATTAAATTTAAATTCTAAATTATTGAAACACTTATAACTATACAATTTATGGTTTTTTTTGACTTGAACATTTTTTGAAAAAGAAAAAAAAACACACATACATACATACACTGATAAAAAAAACTTAAAGTAAACAAACAGGTTAAACTTACTACAATCTAAGGCTAATGTTAGTCAAAAACACATAAATGAGTTTCATGTACTCCAAATCACGTACAGCCAAAATATCTCGAATTGGCACATTGTGTTGTCTACCTCGAGCCCGAAGGGAATCATAGTGCCACGATCTGACCTCACGATGCTCAGCACAAGACCAAATAACGTGATCTGCGTCCTGATAGCCTTGTCCACACTCACAGAGACTGCTGTCGCTCGGCCCAACCCGGTATAAATGAGCGTTCAAAGAATAATGATTGGACATAAGGCGAGACATGACACGAATGAAGTCTCGACCCACATCCATCCCCCTAAACCAAGATTTCTTCGACACCTTTAGGATGATAGAATGTTGCCATCGCCCCAAATCTCCTTTACTCCATTTATGCTGCCAGCTGACGAGTGACTGTTGACGAAAAATAGGAAAAAAATCGTTGAAGGCGATTTGTCGATCACAAATATCGCCTTCCATAGCGCCCACCTTTGCACGCGAGTCCGCTTTCTCATTGCCCGGAATTGAACAATGAGAAGGGACCCATACAAAGGTGATGATAAAATAGCGCGAAGATAAAGCACTTAGAAGCTCCTGTATTTTCATGAGAAAATACGAGGAATGTTTTACCGGCCGCAAGGAGCGAATAGCCTCTATAGAACTGAGACTATCCGTGAAAATGAAGTACTGATCCGGTGTTAATGAGGCAACAATTTCTAGCGTAAAAAGTATTGCCGCTAATTCAGCGACATACTCGGAACAAGGAGCTTGAAGTTTACGGTTGGCGCTATAAATTTCATTAAATATACCAAAGCCTGCTGACTCCTCTATCAAAGATCCGTCAGTGACGAACGATTTAGTGGAATCAACTTGGCCAAACTTTGCAGCAAAAATTACCGGAGCAATCATAGGACGATGATGCTCTGGGATTCCATGAAACTCCTGCTTCATGGATAAATCAAAATGAACCGAATTGTCGAAATCGGAGAAGCAAACACGATTGGAAATGTTCGGCGAAGGGCTGACTCCTGTGTTATGTACGAATGGTACTAGGTCATGAAGCGGGTTTGAGGGTTCAACTCAAGGAGCTTCTCAAAATTTTCGATCACCTGGGGTTTCATAACTTCACACCTGGTGAGGAGCTGTAGAGATAATTCTGAAAACCGATCCGAGAGTGGCAACATGCCAGCCAGCACTTCAAGACTCATGGCGTGAGTCGAGTGCATGCAACCTAACGCGATACGAAGACACCGATACTGAATACGTTCCAGTTTAATGAAGTGCGACCGAGCCGCTGACTGAAAACAAAAACTACCGTATTCAATAATCGACAAAATCGTTGTCCGGTACAACGTTAGAAGATCTTGTGGATGCGCTCCCCACCAGGTCCCGGTAATTGTGCAGAGAAAGTTGATCCTTTGCTGGCATTTTCGCTTCAGATACTCAATGTGGGATCTCCAGGTGCACTTTGAATCGAACCAGACCCCAAGATATTTAAATGACATAGAATGAGTTATCGACTTACCCCAAATTTGAAGCTTCGGTTGTGCAGGGTTATGCTTCCTTGAAAAAACTACCAACTCAGTTTTCTCCGTAGAGAATTCGATACCTAGCTCTAAAGCCCAAGTAGACAAATTGTCCAAGGTATCCTGTAAGGGTCCTTGCAGATCGACACCATTGGGTCCCGTGACAGACACTACGCCGTCATCTGCAAGTTGTCTCAACGTACAGTTGTCACCTAGACAACCGTCAATGTCTTTGACATAAAAATTATACAAAAGGGGGCTTAAACATGATCTCTGTGGGAGACCCATGTAGCTAAATCGTGAAGCTGTAGAGGTTCCATGAGAGAAGCTCATATGTTTCTCTGACAGCAAATTGTACAAAAAAATTATTCATTAATGGTGAAAAGCCACAAGCGTGGAGTTTATCTGAAAGAACTTCAACAGATACTGAATCAAAAGCCCCCTTTATGTCCAAGAATACAGAAGCCATTTGCTTTTTTCTCACGAGCCTGCAAAACATCACACCCTAGTGTGAAAACCCTGAAGTTAACCATAACACACACATGGCAGTCAATGTCGGAGGACTACGTCTGAAAGGCATGCTCTGGCTTTCGGCGTCGGCTCGAGGATGTTATTAATAAAAATGGAAGACACATTGAATAAATTTAATTAAAAGAAATTTGTGAAGATAACTGCACTCGAAAATGTTGATATTATATCTTGAATTAGTTGAAAATGGGATTTGAAAGAAATAGAACAAATTTCGCATTATTTTCTGCCGCACCCTGTAAGTAGTCAATGAAGTAATGAGTAACAACTAACCAATTTAAGTTTGATACATACGATTTATGTTTGAGTATAATTTAATCAACAACATTTAGATTTATAAAAAGATCCTATGATAATTCCTACGAATTCCACCCACGAGCAAAAATAACCCATTCAAACGTTATCTTGTCTTCACGTGGGATGAAAAATATCGTGTCGTCGCGTTTCCAAAAACATTTTCAGTCAGTTCAAATTACTCAGCGACCGTCATGTTCATCAATGCTTTGAATCTTTTGTTTACCTTCATCAAAGGTGCAAAAGTTCACATGCAAATCCGGGAAAAGATGAGCCACATCTCATATGGATTCATTTTTCATCCGATCATGGTGAAAGCGTTTCGCCTGTCATCTGTAATTAATCTTGCGGGGTGTTGTATTTTTCTCGCAAAATTGATAAACAGAGATACGAAAAATATTGACATAATTTATCATATTCACGATTTCCGCTTCAACCCCTATTCAAAGTATTCACAGGCACGTCAACACGTGACACATTTGCCTACACGGTGGTTTTCCGACTTCCCTTCTTTTATATTTTTTTATATTCAGTGGAGATATCACTCACACTCGGCGGTGGTTTCAGTAGAGAGTGTTTCAACTCCAGCTGTAAATGACGCTTTTCCCTTGGTTATGAACTGGAACATGGGCCTATCACTTTTGGAAGCATCCCAATCGATCCGACGCCGGATCGTGTTTTTCCACACCCATCATCAAATCACCTCACAAAATTGAACACGTCGTCCCTTTATTCTCCTCTTTTTTTTGTGTGTGTGCGTCTGTTTTCAATAAAATGTGTCACCTCGATGATAAAGCGAAAACTCATCGACTCTGTGAAAAACGACCGTTTTAAAATAGTTCAGCTTTCAGTGGAACGACCGCGGGGCCAACAAGACATAAGGCTGAAAGCTGATAGAATCTAACGACCCTTGGAACGTGCATATTTCAACTGTCAATAAGCTTCCGTTCATGTAACAAACGCGTCACTAGGGATAAAAAAATAATGTGGTGGAGGTAGACATAGAGGCAGATTGGAGTCTTCAAAGAAGTGGGAAATGCAATCCTGCCTTATCACCTACCGTACAAGACATCTTGCATGTGGCAAAAAAGTGACAACGCAGCGAGGAAAAATGATACTTTATGCTTGAGTTCATCCTATCGGAGCAGCCGCCAGACTCTTCATATCCGGACCCATTTTTTTTCGTTCGTTAAATTGGCAACTGAGAATTGCATTAAACCTTATGCAAATATTGTTAAGAGACGTTGCAACGACGGTGAGAGCTGGGAGATTTTTGTGGTCTGAATAGTATTGCTATTAAATAAGTACGTAACACAAAACAATATTCAGTTCACCCTTTCGTCGACGGTGAGAGGGTTAATCTCATGCTATAAACATTCTGTTACACAAAAAAATTCGAGATTACTCCGACAAAAATGCAAAAATTTTCTTTGGGTGCATTAATCAATATCACAGCCAAATCCATGCAGCAACACAGAATCATCAATGCCCAAAACCATCGCCCAGAGGCTGCATATTGAACCCACTCTCGTACCATCATGAACAATCGAAGCAAAGAACAATAGTTCCTTTTGAAAGTGGTCGGAATAGTTCTGTTATGTGGTTGCCGTCCTACCAGTAGTGATCGTTTTCGGCAAAAGTACACAAAACTAAATTGGTCTAAGTTGTTGAGAAGACAGAAACGAACGAACCGCGTGGACAATTCGGAAACTCGCTTTGAACGTGGCCGACGTTCAAGTGCAACGCCAGCAAGGTAATCCGAATGTATATTTTCTAACAAAACCATCCTAACATGCTTTTGCAGTTATCCAGGTGATACTTGGGTACGACATTCGGGTAGAGCCTAACGAGACGATTGTTTCAAGGTCACGGGTAAGCATGTGCACTCATTAATGTGTTGATCAAGGTAACGACGATTTCATTATCCCAAGGCACAGACTACCAAGCTGGTATACTGGCCTAATTCCACCTGGTAACAGTGTTTCGCATGCAGTCACGGCATCAGGACCCACAAGCTCTAAGAAGAATCCCGGAGGCCTTCGTAAGGTATGAATGAAACACCTGCAAAGATCCTGATGAACTAAGGTTTACCGTGACGTCACCTCGACAGAGGGCCTTTTATTCATAGGCTCCAAACCCTGCCTTCTCGTGTTGGTGAGTATTGACGAGTTCAAGGTAGCACGTGAAAAATGAGCATATAACCACCACCACAACCACACAGTTCCACCACCGGGCTCAATTCACCTCATCTATCGAAACCACATCACTTCGAACGAGCGTCGATCCATTCGACGGTCAGTGCGTGTCCCGCGACATTTCGGTTGCTGCAAGAGCGGTTGCTGCAAACAATCGACGGTGCATCGGCGCAGTCCGTGCAACATGCAACAGGTGACGAGGTGGTGCAACAGTAGACGTGACCGGAGGGTCGCGCAACAAACGGCAGCACGGCAGGCAGTAGCTTCGACGAGAAGAAAGTAGAAGCAGCGTTACGGGGCCTCCACCGAAGCAGTAAGCGCTGAAGAATTTGCATATGCAGAAGATTGTATGTATGGCAAATAGAGTTAAGTTTTCCACGATTACCCGTTATAGTTTGTAGACAGAACCACTTTGTATCGCGCATGAATGAGTTTTGCATGGATTCGTTCACTCTTTTATCGGCTGCCACCACTCCTCATAGACCACTTAGAGTAGCTAGTCGGATCGCCTAAAGAGCTTTACGTTAAGCAACAGGTGTGATATCACCCGATGATGCATCTTGAATTTGAATATGGCAAGCGATATTTGTCCTGCTTTCAGCTACAATAAAGATCGGAAGTAATTAGTAAAATTGTAACAATGCTAGTGAGACCAAGAATTTGACTAGTAGTGAGTATCACGTATTCTGCACATTTTTTTCGCTGCCGGGTTGTAGAACGCTTATACGAAGTAACTAACATCAGGTTATGCCACAATGGCGGGTTATTGAGCGAAAATTGAGCGAAGGGTATATGAACCACCGCTAGAACCATCACAAGCCATTGTAGTACATGGGCACGATCAAGCGCGTATTCGTTCCTGCCATGACATATCCCGCATTGAGGTTGTTAGGCAAAGGAATACGTGCTTGATTCGAAAACTATATTATATGCCCTTCGCTCAATTTTCAAATTCTTCTATTCAATTTTTCACAGTCTGCCGTACACTGCCGGAAGTAAAGGGTGTTTCAATCGAAAATTGGTCAACTTAAGCTTGACGTATTTCCTTTCATCGTGCATTACAAGATTTTGCACATCCCTCAAACTACTCTCACGCCAAGTTGGTGAAATTGTTGAATGTGGCTAAACTGTTACCAACGTATTAAAAATGTACGGTGAAGGAAAGCGGGATCGGGGGAAAATCGAAAACCGAAGGTCACAGCGACGACAAAAAGAGTTGCCCGCTGTATCGAGCGGAATTCCAACGTCTCTGTCCAATATCTCTGTCGCAAAGGAGCTGGAAGTGGCGCCTTCAACCTTGGATAGAGCTATAAAACGAGCTGGACTGTCGACTTGCAAGAAAGTGGTGATTCCAAATTGCCGATATATGATAACGATATACAAAACACGTCAGCCAAAGCACGACCGCGAAAGTTGTACACGACGGCGCTGACGAAGTTTAATTGCGTGGTAAAGGACGATGAAACAAGATGAAAATTCAAGGCAGACTTTAAACAGCTTCCTGGTCAGGAATTTTATACGGCATCCGGACGGGGAGAGGTGGCAGATATTTTCATGATCATTAAACTGTCAAAGTTCGCGAAGAAATATCTGGTGTGGCATGCCATCTATACCTGCGGCTAAAAGATTGCGACCGGAACCGTCAACCAAGAAATTTATCTGAACGAGTGCCTACAAAAACGTCTACTGCCTTTTCTGAAGCGACACAATTGTTCCGTTCTATTTTGGCTGGATTTGGCATCTTGCCATTACGGAAAAAAGGTATGGAGTGGTATGCTGTCAACAACGTTTAAGTGGTGTCTAAGGACAAGAACCCTCCCAACACGCCAGAGCTCCGCCCAATCGAACAATATTGGGCCATCGTCAAGCGGAACCTTAAGCAGACTCAAAAAGCTGTTGTGAGCGAGAAACAGGCAAACTGGCGTTCTGCTGCGAATAACGTGGACAAGGAGACTGTACAAAACCTTATTAGGTAAAAAGGAGAATATTTCTCCTATTCTGTATTAACTGAACTCGAAAGAGAAAAAAAAATTGACTTATTTTGAACATATTTTGATCGGTACACCCTTTAATATAGCTGATTCCAGAATTTTTCATGGAGAGGTATAGAAGAAGACAGCGATGAAAACATTTTATAATTTTCGATTCACAATGGTGGTTTTGTTTTAATTATTCAGTGTTGTTTTGTTATAATTATTCATTGTTCTAAACTGTTTTGGAGTTAAAATAGAAAAGAATAGAAATTTTCAGTAAAAGTCGTCCAGTTGTTAAATGTATTACCACAAACTAATTAAAATATGTAGTGTGTAACTTGTTTATCCCAACAGTGTTGAAAAAATTAATTTAAAGTATTAAAATTGCAAAACAAAAACGATTTAAAATTTTAAAATACAGTCCTATACCCTACTGTGTACAATACTATATCCATCATCAAGGTTTTTTCTAACGAAATAACTGTTTTAAGGACACTATTGACGGGGCACATTTTCCATGCAATATTTTCTTCCTCTTCGAATATTCACCGACCAATTCACAAAAAGTAAATTGCAACTAATTATTTGCTCCGAAAAAGTAGGCATATCTTTCTATTGCCAAACCTGTTTTATTTATGAACGACGAGATCAGTGCCAGCAAAAAATGTGAAGTGGAAGGACACCATACACTTTCTTGCGTTTCCATTTCAATGCGTTTTGTTTTTATAAAGAACATTAACACCAACTGAGCGAAAATACGTTCAAATTGAAAAGGAAATGCTTTCGATTCCTTTCTATTTTAGACGGCTCGTTCAGTACATGTTTCGTCAAAAACAAGTGATGGTCTAGTCCAATCATCAACCACTGCATAGCATTTCCAAGAAGCTGTTGTCGGAGGTAAAATGGTGACTAGTGCACTTGGGGCATATGTGCACTATTAGAGTGTGTTATGCAAAAAATTGTAACCAACTTTTGACTGACAAACTGCTGAGTTGAGTCAGTTATAGTTTTGCATGTCATACTAATCCGCCTCAATTTTTTTAGAGGAACTGATCGGTCGTTGTGGAAAAAAACTTCAGCCGAATGAACATCTTATGTGCATTTATTGGAATATAGCGAAAAAAGCATAGAATAGCACAGCATTCACGTTTGCACAACTCATGGATAAAATACACAATCATTGCATGTCATCATTAAACGGAACCAGTTACTGATACGGTTCTTCGCGTAATAATCTCTACGAAGACACTCTTCGATCGATCACCTGCCCACATCCATGCAACCATTGGTAATAGGGAGGATTTTATATCTACCCTAAAAAGACACGAAGAACCCACGTAGCCTTCAGTGGCCTGTTTGGCATGCAGATCAAACATTTATTAAAAAACTGTCGATGAGAGCATTTAGTATAAGAAGGTTAGGAGATGCTCCATTTAAACGGTTGGAAATTCAGCATTATCTCTAGTCCTAGCCCCACAGTTTATCGCAGCAAGCCGTGCTTTGAAAATTACGTATGTTGCTCTTGCGCCGTTTTCGCGGAAATATAATTAAAAAAGTATTCTTTCATTCAACTAAAGTAAATGGTAAAATTATAGTTTCTCCGAGTGCTTGCGTAGGACGTTGTGAATGGAATCCCTCTCATAGTGCGTTATGGCCGTGTTTCTTGAGATGGGTTGTGCGTCGGTAGTTTTTTTTTACCATTTTTTGTTTTTTAGTGTCCCGCTTCCGCATCCGGACGAGCTCTCCAGCATCAGATAAGGAATATTGGTGAGGTTCTATTATATTATCAAAAATATACCTTAACTATATATTGCTGATTGCAGTTAAAAATGTATTCAGTGAACTTATAACTTTCAGCATAAAGGATAAGTGCACCCAAGACAACAAAACGATTTGACGTAAACGTGCACTTTTATCACACTTTAAAATGCGCAAAAAGCACTTTTAGAGTCCAATCACAACTGCAACCAGCAATACACGCCAGGATCATAAAAGGTTCATTTTTGATTCTGGAAGCGTGAAAACTCTCCACATGTCCATTTAACATGTGAAGGTTTTCATGCGGGGCTTATTGTATAGGAAGATGACCTCAGAATGTAAGTGTAAATACACAGAAACAAAAGCGTTCACGAAAATGAAAACGGACCGTGAACTAGTTCACGTTTTCAAGATTTTTACCCAAAAACGTGAACTAGTTCCCGATTACGTGATTCAGTTCACGGTGTATTTTTGCTTGTTCTGGAATTCATGACTGCAGTTCACGGATCCGGGCACGGATTTTTTCCCGTGTATGAACAGGCATTCTTGAAATGGATAGTTGGATTTTCAATAGAGCTGTCCCCTTCAATCTTCAGGGCTAAACATGTTTGCACATAGTGATGAAAACTAATTTTTTCTTCTCATTTCTAGTTACAGTCTATTCAGTTTTTCGGGAAAACCGTGCTCGCCCACATCCGTCGTATCCGGATGGGACAACGAATGTTCCGTCAAAATTTCCGATTTCGACACCTGCCGATAGCACGTAAGCCCCAGCCAATGCGTCCAACTCAATGGCGTTATTGGGATTTAATTCCATGGCAAGTCCGTTGCTGTTCGCTATATTCGTAAGACTGACTATCAGTGACTACTAGATTTTCTGAAACTTAGTTAAGAACCGGTTTTGTATTTTTAGCTGTAGAGAAAACTGCTAAAGTGAGAAAACTCTACCATGGTTCCATGTAGAGCGAATGTTGCTTAGCAACTGCTCTGTTGTTTATTTGTAACGAACAGCATGTCGACATAATTGCGATAATACAATGTTTACGTAATACCCGTACTGCAATAGTGTCGTGAGACTTTTGTTTTGTGAGATTAACATATGAAACGGTATTATGTATTTTAGTTCTCAATTCGATCCTTCATACCACAACATCCATTTGACCATCTACAAGAGAGTAATTAGACCGGTAGTATGCTATGGCCACGAAATATGTACATGTAAATATGTTGAACGACAGCCCAGTTAAAATGATTCTCGAAAACGAACCGACGGGTATAGGAAAAAGAGGTGCGTAACGAACAAGGTGGATCGGTCAAATAGAAGGGTCCTGTGGACCCTTCGCAAAATGAGCTTGTTCAATTAGACATTAGATTGATGAGCCAAAAAATAATGGCTTCTTCAGCTATTGTTAACACATTTTTTTTTGTTGGGAACTTTAGTTTACAGCAGAGGCCATCCCGGACATAGCTCAGTTGGAAAGATATGTTTCGACAAATGAATCCCAAGAAACACAAAATTGATTGTTTCTGGGCTCCAAGTGGAACAGATTTTACGTAATCAGAAGGCTATGGAACAGCTGAAGTTGGTGAAATGACAGGAGGTGTTTGTTATGCAGCTTGAAGATATTCGAATGAAAACTTGGAATGAAATCGGAAATTTTAAGTGATAGATACTATCAAGTCTCAGCAAACGGTGAAAGCAATCACCATAAAGAAAGTACTCTTATGATGCGAACTCTATAGTACAATCACATGTATCATGATTAAGGAGTTTGGTAAACGTAGCTATTAACAGTACATTTGTGATGTATTTTTTGTAGTACAGATAGATAACTGGCATCCAGTGTCAAGCATTCGAATCAAGGTGTTGATCAACTCATTTGCGAAAACAGCAGCCAGCGAACAAGAGACTCGGAGATGATAAAGGACGGCGCGGTAACCAATTATGTTTGATGATCAAGAGGTAGGAAATGTGAGTTTACAAAAGGGAGCATAGCATGATATGAAATATGAAAAAAAAACCTTAAATGTTACACGGAATTGATTCTTCAAACCACAATTTTAAATCTGTCTTCCATTCAGTTGAACTGATGTGTTTGTATTCCAAACCAATCCTTAATTTGTCACCTATAAAAAATCAACACAATTGGTTGAATGGTTTCCGAAAATCCCACCAATCACGCTGTGCTGGGAATGGATACACCAATTTCAATTTATTTAGCTACCATCAGCCAAGTAGTTGAATTTTACAACCCGATGCATTGCCTCTCGAGTTTGATTCAACAGTCATTCAGCCGAACAGAAATCAATTGATTCATCCATCGAAAACAACTTAATCGATGCCGTGAAGGTGTCTAGCCGTTCTTCTTTTTGAATGTTTTCCTGGACGTAAAAAAATAACTTCCACGGCAAAAATTCTTGGCAAGACATTTGAATTTTGTTTTCTTTGGCACCGTTCCAACCAAGTCCGTCGTGAATTTATTGTAATTGAAGTATAATGCTCAAACTCGACTTTCGCCCATTCCTGGTTTTTCTAGTCTCGAATGAGACCTACACTTGGGGTTTTTGGTGCTTAACATAGCCTTGGCTATTCTGTTATGCTTCTACAACGAATCCCACCAGGACCAGCACTTGACTACATCAGGTCTGTCGAAACGAGCTAAGAGGACATAAAACTACATTATTACGTACTTTAATCCCTCTGCAGAAAGGAAAGTATTTTTCCTGCCGGGCTCCCATTGAAACTCCTGAAAGCCAAAAAAAAATAACACATTCACGAAGGTCAACGTAATCCACTCCCCTCTGGCGTTCATTGATTTAATTTTATGGCTCTTATTATGCCGTATTTATTCAACCTTCAGCCCCACTCGCATCATACAGCACCAATTTGTGATTACTCGGGAGGAATAATTGAGCATATGAATGCAGCCGGTTGGAACGCATAGGGAATCAATTACTGCTCCGGCGGTGACGACCTATGTAGGCGCCATCAGCTGCCATACCAGGAATGGAGAACGTGAATCCCTGCTTCAAGACAAGACGCTTCATCAACTTATGAATATTCAATTTATTTATTTTCCTTCGTCCTTCGTGCCACCCACAGCTTGAAATGCTTTGCTTGCTATCGATCTCGATATCTGTAACTTTTTGACAAATGCTCCCATAGGGTTGGGATCGCAACTTCAATTTTTTTTTTCGGAATTCTAACGCTCCCTTGAACAATGACTATTGCTCCACCCGTTGACTTACCGGAGCCGGGATGGATAATTTATCGAATCAACACTCTCCGAGACGAGGAAGCTTTTTCTTGCAGCCATGGATGAAGATTCCTGAGCCGGGTATTGTCACCTGTCACCTGTGTGAAATGGTTGGATGGGCTGCCGACGGCGTCCTGAGAGTGCCGTGCGCCCGTTCGCTTAAGTATATGGATTGACAAAAGTGACATTTATTGACTGGTGGAAGGGGCTCACATTTTTTTTCGATTTTATTTTTCCCAGGATTGCCGAGGAGCAGAAAATCTTCTTTCGGGTTAAACGACCGACGACGTGTTTATTTGATTTAATAGAGATCATTGAATGTCAGCGTAGTGTCATTGAATTTCATAAATTTGATTCGAGCTGCTGGAATAATTCATTCGGGGATGCATCTAATTCAGTGGAGGGTGAATGAGCAGCGTCGTATTTCTGGTCGTTGCTGTTGTTCGCTGGGAATGTGTGATCCTTGATTAGGATTCGGTGAAGTTGGATTCAAATTTGGACAAAAAAATAAAGCAAATTCATCGAACTATGGGCAATCGCAACGTTCAAAGCTCCATTTGAAAACGATCCATCTATTTGCGAATGACATCAATTTGAGTGGCAGCATTAGTGACCTATGAGAGTTGAGCATTTTTCGGGAAATAGTTTCGTTTTTTTCTAAACGGTCCGCAAAAATCATCAAAAATAATGGGTGAAACCGTCAAAACATGAGCTAAACGATCAGAATTTAATTTGTTTTTTAATGTGTGACCCAGTTAGAATTGGAACATGGACTATGGCGCATATTTCGGATGTACATTAACAAAATAGTATTCTGATTTAACTAAAATGTCAACTTTATGTGAACTTTAGAGGGAAGATACAAAAAAAAATAATCATCTCGATTCCGAATAAGTTTGTAAACTTTTCCCGGAATACGTTGCATCAACCGGCGCACATTATTCTCATCCATCGTTTTGGCAATCTTATTCCACTTGGCTCTAAATTCATTGATGTTTTTTAAAGAAACTGACATTCGCTTCAGCTTCCTCTTCATTATAGCCCAAAATCTCTCTACCGTCCTGAGCTGGGGACAGTTTGGTGGGTTGAGTTCTTTTGGTATAAACTAAATCCCTGGTTTCATACCATTGTAGCACTGTTTTACTGTAATGACATCATGCAAGATCTAGCCAAAACATAACAGATTAATTTCGGGATCTGATGAATGGCCATATTCGCTCTTGGAGACATTCCGTTCTGTACAGCTCTGAGTTAAATGTCTTATCAGTGATAAAAACCTTGGTATTCCTACCGCAACTACAGGTGCCTTGCCATATCATGCATTTATGTACAAATTTATCTGCAAACACAAACTTGAATTTGGCAGGAACATCTCCCCGAGCCGTTGCCAAGTAAAATGTTTGTCCCGCTAGCTGTTTGAGCCATTGAATTTTGTCAACACCTGATCATACAGTTTTCTGGTTTTCTAGCCCGGATTCTGGCAACATTGTTGTTCTGCTTTTGATCCCTTTTTGGTTGTCTACAGCCTTCCCGGAGACGAATCCGTTGCACGGTACTGCTTTTGGAACGGAACCTTCTGGCCAAATCGCGGTCTGAGATGTGGGGGTTTTCCTTTGTTCCGCAGTTGACGGTTGAATGTACCCGCCTAACGCTTGCTCTGAGGCTGGCAATCCGTTGTTAAAGTCTCTCTGTAGTTTTTAAAAACACGCCACACGGTATTTCGGGGATATTTGCTAAAGTTTTGGGAAAACACTTTAGCAAGTTTTGGCCCAGACCACGAAGGGTTTTCCAAATGATCGCGTGCAATATTTTTTCTTCTTTCTTCTTCCATTTTATATTTCTTTGAAACACGTTCGAACTGCACCGCAAAAAAAAACTTCTGATGTTGTTATTGTTATAGGGAACACATAAGATGTCATAGTTCATAAATCCGACCACTGAGGTCGCTGTAAGAATAAAAAATGTTTGTTGCAATACTAAATAGGTCACACCTTATAAAAAGCTCATTAAATCTTCCAGTCCGCTTCTGGGCATCTTGATAGTTTCACACCAATTGTTTGTCGATTTGCCAAATTTGGGAGACGTCGGTAGTTGAAGTTAACTGCAACCATAGTCTGCTCGTTCTGGAGTGCGGAGCTGCATCTGCTCCAAACCTTTTGGAAGCGTTTGACCTGCCCATCACAGTCGAGCCCCTCCTGCCAGCGACCTGCAGTCGTCCCGGGCCTGTGTATGGTGTCGGTGAGGAGGTCTTCCAAAAACCCCTTGCAGCAAAGTATACTGTTTTTCCGAACCATGCGTGCCCTGATATGCTTCTCGTTTCCAGTCTATCAGCTAGGAAGTCGAACTGCACACTCGCTTTCCAAGCACAAGGATAAACCTCAAGCTTCACGGAATCTTCGGATTCGCCTTTCACTAATGGCATTTCCAATCAAATCCACACCCAGCCACCAGAATCATTCGAATGGCGACACGAACTAGTGAGCACGCTATCATCTATTCCAACACCGGGACGCACCGAAGCTTGTATTATGGAAGCCCTTGATCCCCCCGCCGTAGTCGAGACATTCCCGCCAGCAACCTGCAGCCAGGGTTAAGGGTCTTCCAGAACGCCAATTCAGGCGAGTACAATTCCGTTAACCCCCAGACAAGACCAGATCCGCCCTCCGATTCCAGCCTACTTTTGGTTCCGAACACCGTATGTAAGCGTTCATCATCCGGCAGCACAACGACAGGTGAACCAAGGCGTCTGAATACACGGAAGTTACGCATATACTACCAGAACGTCCGTGGCCTGGCACGAAGATCGATTCGTTCTTTCTTGTTACTGTTGGTTCGGAGTATGATGTTATAGTGCTAACGGATACGTGGCTTGATGATAGCATTCTGTCAACACAGTTGTTTGGAAGCTCATTCGCGGTATTCAGGACGGACCGAAGTAGATTAAATAGTCAGGAAATCGCGTGGTGGAGGAGTTTTGATTGTCGTCTCCCGTAAGCATCATTGCTGCATTGATGCAGCGCCTGTTAGCGATGCCCTGGAGCAGCTTTGGGTAGATGTTAAGTTCGAAAGATCATCTGCTTGTATCGGGGTGTCGTATTTGCCACCTGATCGTCGGGACGATGCAAACCTTATTCAGAAACATGTTGATTCCATTAGTTCCGTGCTATCGTTCTTAAAACCTAACGGTATAGCTCTTCAGTTCGGGGACTATAATCATCCGGAGTTGCAATGGGTTATAACGGAGGACGGTTCCTCTCTTGACATCGACACAAGCAGATCGAGGTTGATGCATTCTGTTTCCATGGTTTGGCACAAATGAATGGCGTAGAAAATGTAAACTCCCGCATCCTCGATTTAATGCTTACGAACGCGGCAGCCCTGCCAAATTGCTGCGTAGAGAAGGCAGCCGATTCACTTGTTGCAATAGACCCGGCACATCCAGCCATTGACATTTCCGTGTCCAAAAACGTTCCATTATGCTTTGAGGTATTTGAGGAAATCCATAAGTTTGATTTTCGACGGGTTGACTACAATATGTTAAATGAAGAATAATCACCGATTGATTGGCAGTTACTGCTTCGTCTTCCCTGGCATTGGAAGATTCGTCTTCCCTGGCATGACGCGGTAAACTCACCACCTTATGAGCACCTTTGCATGTTGCTGGGAATCGAAACATTGGATAAAAGGCCCTTTTATGCTCAAATATCTTTTGTGACAAAGGTGCTGACTTATGAAATCGATTCGCCTGGCATTCTCTCTGATCTCAGCCTGTATGTACCAGTAAGGCATCTCAGAAGACGTAGCTTTCTTCATCTTAAATCGAGAAATAGTCGCTATGGACAACACGATCCGGTAAGGTTTATGTCGTCACGATTTAACGAGGTTGCTGAACAATTCGGCTTCAACGAGCCTGCCAGCGCATTTCTGCATCGCCAAGGAAACGTGTTACGTAGAGTTTAAGTTTTAAATTGTTTTCGTTAATGTTATTCATTAACACCCGAATTGGTCAGATGGATTTTTACAAATATACAAATTGCAGCACTAGATGAAGCCGTAACGACCGTAGAAAGGCTTTCACCACTGCAAGAATATAACTTCCTCTCCAACCTGATCTTAGACAGCGCGCTTCAAGCTCCAACTCGACGTATTCCAGAGACGGCATTTTGCAGGAAACCTCCTTCTCCATGGTGGGATTAGCAATGCACCGAGGTTTACCGTAAACAGTCCGACGCGTTTAAATTTTTCCGTAGACGTGGAACACCTGAGCACTTCGAAGTATACACGGCTCTCGAACGCGAACTTAAGAGCCTCATCAAGGCCAAGAAATGCGGATACTGGCGAAGATTCGTGGACGGGCTATCGCGCGAAACGTCAATGAATGCTCTTTGGAACACGGCGCGAAGATTGCGTAACCGAACTACGAACAACGAAAGCGAGGAGTACTCAGACCTCAGACCAGATGGATCCTCAAGTTCACGCGAAAAGTTTGTCCAGATTCTGTGCCGGCACGGATCATTCCTCGCAAAACCACGAATTCGATAGATGAGATCAGCCAATCTTTTTCAATAGTAGAACTCTCTCGCACTCCTTTCGTGTGGCAATACGGCTCCAGGAGCTGATAGGATCAAGTTCAACTTGCTCAAGAACCTTCCAGACGTCGCGAAGAGGCGCATGTTGAACTTGTTTAATCAGTTTCTGGAGCTTAACATTGTACCGGATGATTGGAGACGGGTGAGAGTTATTGCCATTCATAAACCTGGTAAACCCGCGTCCGACCACAACTCCTATCGACCCATCGCGATGTTATCCTGTATTCGAACGTTGTTGGAGAATATGATCCTCTTCCGTCTGGACAAATGGGTTGAGATGAACAACCTGCTTTCAGATACTCAGGGGTAAGGGAACGAACGACTGTCTCGCGTTACTTTCCACAGATATTCAGCTAGCTTTTGCTAAAAAAGAGCAAATGGCTTCTGTATTCTTGGACATAAAGGGAGCTTTTGATTCAGTATCTGTTGAAGTTCTTTCAGATAAACTCCATGCTTGTGGCTTTTCACCATTAATGAATAATTTTTTGTACAATTTGCTGTCGGAGAAACATATGAGCTTTTCTCATGGAACCTCTACAGCTTCACGATTTAGCTACATGGGTCTCCCCCAGGGATCATGTTTAAGCCCCCTTTTGTATAATTTTTATGTCAAAGACATTGACGGTTGTCTAGGTGACAACTGTACGTTGAGACAACTTGCAGATGCCGGCATAGTGTCTTTCACGGGACCCAATGGGGTCGATCTGCAAGGACCCTTACAGGATACCTTGGACAATTTGTCTACTTGGGCTTTAGAGCTAGGTATCGAATTCTCTACGGAGAAAACTGAGTTGGTAGTTTTTTCTACGAAGCATAACCCAGCACAACCGAAGCTTCAAATTTGGGGCAAGCCGATAACTCATTCTATGTCATTTAAATATCTTGGGGTCTGATTCGATTCTAAGTGCACCTGGAGATCCCATATTGAGTATGTGAAGCAAAAGTGCCAGCCAAGGGTCAACTTTTTCTGCACAGTTACCGGGACCTGGTGGGGAGCGCATCCACAAGATCTTCTAACGTTGTACCGGACAACGATTTTTTCGGTTATAGAATACGGTATTTTTTGTTTTCAGTCAGCGGCTCGATCGCACTTCATTAAACTGGAACGTATTAAGTATCGGTGTCTTCGTATCGCGTTAGGTTGCATGCACTCGACTCACACCATGAGTCTTGAAGTGCTGGCTGGCAGGTTGCCACTCTCGGATCGGTTTTCGGAATTATCTCTACGGCTCCTCACCAGGTGTGAAGTTATGAACCCCCAGGTGATCAAACATTTTGAGAAGCTCCTTGAGTTGAATCCTCAAACCCACGTCAAGACCTTGTACCATTTGTACATAACACAGGATGTCAGCCCTTCGCCGAACATTTCCAATCGTGTTTGCTTCTCCGATTTCGACAATTCGGTTCATTTTGATTTATCAATGAAGCAGGAGCCTCGTGAAATCCCAGAGCATCATCGTCCTATGATTACTCCGGTGATATTTGCTGCAAAGTTTGGCCAAGTTGATTCCAGTAAATCGTTTTTCACTGACGGATCTTTGATAGAGGAGTCAGCAGGCTTTGGAATATTTAATGAAATTTATAGCGCCAACCGTAAACTTCAAGCTCCTTGTTCCGTATATGTCGCTGAATTAGCGGCAATACATTTTACGCTAGAAATTGTTGCCTCACTAACACCGGATCAGTACTTCATTTTCACGGATAGTCTCAGTTCTATAGAGGCTATTCGCTCCTTGAGGCCGGTAAAGCACTCCTCGTATTTTCTCATGAAAATACAGGAGCTTCTAAGTGCTTTATCTTCGCGTTATTTTATCATCACCTTTGTATGGGTCCCTTCTCATTGTTCAATTCCGGGCAATGAGAAAGCGGACTCGCTTGCAAAGGTGGGCGCTATAGAAGGCGATATTTATGATCGACAAATCGCCTTCAACGAATTTTTTCCTATTTTTCGTCAACAGTCAACAGTAAACGTCGTCAGCTGGCAGCATAAATGGAGTGAAGGAGATTTATGGGCGATGGCAATATTCTATCATCCCAAAGGTGTCGAAGAAATCTTGGTTCAGGGGGATGGATGCGGGTCGAGACTTCATTCGTGTCATGTCTCGCCTCATGTCCAATCATTATTCTTTGAACGCTCATTTATACCGGGTTGGGCTGAGCGACAGCAATCTCTGTGAATGTGGACAAAGCTATCAGGACGCAGATCACGCTTTATGATTCCCTTCGGGCTCGAGGTAGACAACCCAATTTGCCAATTCGAGATATTTTGGCTGTACGTGATTTGGAGTACATGAAACTCATTTATGTGTTTTTGACTAACATTAGCCTTAGATTGTAGTTAGTTTAACCTGTATGTTTACTTTAAGTTTTGTTTTCATCTGTATATGTGTATGTGTTTTTTTCATTTTAAAAAAATGTTCAAGTCAAAAGAAAACCATAAATTGTATAGTTATAAGTGTTTCAATAATTTATAATTTAAATTGAATGTGTTATGTAAACCATATTTTAAATTCCCACCCTCTTTCCCATCCGTATTTTATAATTCCTATTAACCTCGAGACGGCCGCGAGTAATCGGTTCTAGCCCCCTAACTTTAGTTTTAAGATAAATGATGTATAAAAATATAAAAATTTGGCTCTGTAAAGTTGATTCGATTGAGCCTGTACAAATTAATGATTATTTAAAAAAATATACAAATATACAAATATAAAAGCATCTTGAACGCTATCTGTTGTAAATTTCAATTTAAAATGCTGTTTAAATGCTTGTAGCCTGTAACAAGCATTTCGAATACAAAATAGCATTAATGCAGCATTATCAAAGCATTGCAGTTATGCAGCCGTATATTGGGTCAAAAGCGGCATTTAATGTGACTTAATTGATTGATAGGCTGCCATTAAGACGCTTTGAAACTGCTTATTGGTTACCTGGACTCTATATATTCATATTGACTAGGCCATGAGTCACATGCAGTAAAATGATACTTCAAAATTATATGAAATGTCATTCGACAATATTTTTATGAGTTTACTTATTCTAATATTTTTATGAGTTTGCTTATAATTGTGCTAAATTTCCGAACCATAAAGTTGATGACAGTAAAAAAAACAGACGAATGGAAATCGGCCATGGGTTCAACATACTTAAGATATCATCATATGAAGGCTATGGTTGGATTCCCCGAAGGGACTGACACATTCCTCTCACCCTCCTGCTATTTCCAGCGTGACAGTAAGCGAGAACTCCCGATATGTGTTGATTGTCTGCATAAGAATGAGACAAACAAAAATACACCAGTCTCAGTCAGTCAGTTAGTGTAGTTATGCTGCTATCTCCGAACGATGCAATCATCAGCGCATGGAATCCGTTCACTGGACGGGGCTGGGTGGGAGGAAGGGTGCGAGAGTTCATTTTTCCGACGGTAGAATCTCGGTAACAAAAGGGAATCCAGTCAGATGAACTTGGAATCCGATCTGTGTTTTCCCTTCGACGACGACGTGGGTGCGAAAAAGGATGCCAGCTTTTCCGATTGAGACGTGTCGCAATGAGGGAGGAGTGTGTCAAAATGACGTTACGATGCCAGTTATGTGATCCTAAAAGAATAAAGAGAATGTGTGATGTAAGGAATGTTGGTTGAGTTCTCGGTTCCTTTACGATTTTTTTTTTTCGTGTAGAAAGCTACACCACAATGGCTAGAGAGCATGCTGACGGGCCGTTTTCTGGCGTCGACTGTAATCTTTATGATGTTCTTTTATGTATCAATTTGCTCAATAAAAAGTGCTGTTGTCAAGATGAAAGCTGGCGATGATTGCGAATGTGGGTGCCAGGAATTGCATTCATTGTGATTTGAGACATTCCAATGAGGTCGTTTGTTGGCAGGAGCAGAACTGTGCTAAGAATATCAAAATCGTACTACGCAGTTTAGTAATTTGTTAAGAAATTGCTTGAAATTATGTTAGCTTGACTGCCAAGACTATTTGAAGCGCAATTTTGTCACTCATTTGGAACAATTGACAAAATTGGCTTTTATTCTGTCAAATTCAATTTACTCACAGCAACATATTAAGCCCAATAGTGAAACAGATTGAAATCCGATTGGTTTCAAAATTTAAAACTTGACGAACGAAAGCCTACGTAATGTGAGCAGGAATCGCAAGTGCCCTCAATTCCGAAGGGGAAAAAAAAAGTTTATTTGCATATTCTGTCCGACGAATCCGGATGTGCTCCATCGAGAGCAAAGCAAATCCACTGGTTTTAATATTAAATCGATCAAAAGTTTTATTGCCCGAAATATTCGTTCGCTGAGTCTTCCTCCAATCGCCATATCGAGCAGCATAAATCTGGTTGTCTGGTTATTTTTACGTCTATATTTTCTTTGCTGGCACAGTTCAAACGTTTTCTGTTCCTTTTTTTTCGAAAATAACAACGAACAACAAATCTCGAGATTGCATGCGGCATGCAAAGTTCCAAACGATTTCCCAACATGCGGGAGGAGGAAGGCACACGCCTGGATCCTGCAGCTCTCGGAACAGAGGCAATAAAATTCTTTATTGGTCCCATACTCGTGTTTCTTCGAATCAGTTGTTGAACTCATTGAGCACGAAAGATGGCGAAGCGGAGAACGTATGGTGCAAGCTTTTGTTCCGATCAGGATTGCAATGAAGCTAAAGGCAGTGCTGTTTTGGATATATTTTTCTTTAATCCTTTGCTTCGGAGTAAATTGCTTCAATCCTTTGAATTCACACTGCCCCACTTCCAGTACCTTATTGAACCTTAGAGAACATTAAATCACCTTCAAGTGATTATTTTGATTGGGTTTCATGTTCAAACATTGGAACATCGCTCTTTAAGTGTTTGTATGTCCAACTAAAAGTTGTTTACAGCAAACTACTCACTACTCCATAGAAACGCATGTTAAGTTTCGAAACATTCTTTCAATTAAAGAGTTGGAACTATTTGTTCTTAAGTTAAGGTCCCAAATTATGACCGATACGATACGATATTCAAGTATAAGTGCCACGAATTGGAAGGTTTCCTGTCATCAGAAATGGGCAATTTTTGTAGTGCGCTTTCACAACACAATTCCGGACTCGGAACCAGACCGGCCGTTCTCTAATGTCGATTCGGTCTAACGCAGATTGTTTCAGCCAAATCCTGGTAAATGTAACAAGTCCCGCTTAAGCGCCAACACACCGAAATGGAGTGATGCGGAACTGCACGATTATGCCTGCCCGGCTAAATTTTTTTGGGGCGAGTTAAACTAATCTCACTAGACGGAACGCGAAAGGGAATTTCTGATGAAGGCGACTTGCGCAAGTGTTCGAATATTTAAAAATTTTTGGTTCTTAATGCTATTCTAACCTGATTGTAGCTCATCGCTACGTTACTTGATTGGTGGCTGAAGCTTCAGTGTTGGAGGTGCCGGAGAGGCTCGTTCCGGGTGCGCTCAAATGCCAGACTGATCGGCAGGTGTGGATGATTGCTGTGGTTGCCGGTGCCATGCTTGGTGCTCCCGACAGGCTGCCAAAGGCGGATGTTTTCTGGGGCGTAGTTGAGGGCAAACTCATACTGCCAATGAAGAGCGGTAAGCTTTTAATCCGCTATACAACGGTCATCTCGACCGTTGCATAGTAGATTTAAAGCTTACCGCTCTTCATTGGCAGTAGGAGTTTGCCCTCAACTACGCCCCATCATCTCGATGGGTCCAACTGAGAGCGCTCGACAAAATGTCGGCGCCAGACGTGCCTGCGTCCGCGTTGTCGACATAATGGCGAGAAACCTACCGATGCTACTGGCCGGGATGCCACGTGGTCGAATTGTCGGTCAGATTCCTTCCGACGCTACTGGCCGTCTGTGATGTCTCCAAGCTTCGTCGCAGGGGACGGATTACACGATTAAGCGAGTCTGGGATTGTATTGCTACAACGCACAGGTTATTACGCAACAACTGTTTAAGACCTGGGTTGCATCTTCTGTACACAGAAGTGGGCTTTAAATGAGTCGGTCCATAGCTTCACTTCGCCAACCTCGCAGTCTGCGGAGGGTTCACAGGTTGCTTTCCACAATTCTACTTTCACATCTTGAGCAAGTCGATTCGTTCTCTACACCCAAAGTTCGTGACAAATCTGATCTGTGCAGGAAATTCGAGAAGTAGGAACATTTTGCAAGAGACTGCAGGAGTCAATCGAGATGCATGCTTTGTCAAAGGTAGGATGGAAACGACCACATGATGGAGGACTTTAGATGACCAATTTTCAAAAAGGCGACAGCACGTTGGCAGTAATAGAGGTAACCAAAATTGACCTCAATAATTGCAACATAGGACAGCAACTGTTGTGGACGTCGACAACAGAAGCATTGCGGAACCGTATCGTGCTCTTCCCGATAATAGAACCAGGTGGCAGATAGAGCGGCGATGGTTTTGATACAAGTGATAGGCAGATTCCCAGTTCAGTTCATACAAAGGGTTCGTGATCGCCCAAATCAACGAAATCTTTGTATGCAGCTGCTATGCACAGTTCCACCAGTTTCCAGTTGATGCTAAATGCAATGATCGAGAACCTGATCGGAAGAAGACCACTCGTCATCGGAGAAGACTTCAATGCTTGGGCTCTGGAATTGGCTAGCAGATGTAGCAGCGCTAGAGGGTGCAGCCTGCTAGAAGCTCTGGTAAAGTAGGAAATTACACTATCAAACGTAGGTTCCACCAGCACTTTTCACTGAGACGGTCGTGAATCCGTCATTGATGTTACCTTCTGTAGTCCATCGCTGATGACAACTGAACTGGAGAGTGAGTGAAGAGTGTATCCATAGTGACCATCTGACGATCCAGTATAGCATCGGCGAGTGAAATCCTGTCACTCGAACTCTCGAACCAAAACGCGGACGAGCTGACGAATACGTTATTAAGGGTATGCGACGCAACCATGCCAACGAAACTGGATCCAAAGAATGAGCGGCGCCCAGCTTACTGGTAGAATGAGCAACTCAGCAGCATTCGCGCTAGTTGTCGCAAAACCATGAATTTGAATTTGGAGTTTAGTAGACCTTATAAAATTGTATATATTGAGGAGATATTTAAAAACCTATTGCGCAAGAGTTCAGTCATTTTGAGTGCCATTAGTTTTAGAGTTTATTTATTCATTTGATCCATCTTGTCTACAGTTAGTGGATCTGCGTGATTTCCGGTGATGGAGATACAGAGATTCCGTGGTTTATCTGAGGAGCTTACACACTTAGAAAATTTTACAGTATTCGGTAATTTTTTACCGAACTTTCAACAGCTGAACAGTTCGGTAATCCAATTTAACGGACTTCGGTAAAATTTGACAAGTTCCGGTAATTTTTTTACCGGAATACTGTAAAATTTCACCGAAACCCGGTAAATTCGATTACCGAACGTTCAGCTGTTGAAAGTTCGGTAAAAAATTACCGAATACTGTAAAATTTTCTAAGTGTGTAGAACTTGATTCGTTCACTTCGTTCTGGTTTGTGGAAGAGGCGAGATCGGTCCAGTAGAGTTTTACCGCGAACTTGAACTTTGAATCTATCATTTGGAGAATCTATCATTTGCTCATTAAGATTTTCCCTCATTTTGCCTTATAGTCAGCGGGTCATAGTTAGCAAGGCATAGTGTGTGCATTAGTTGGCGGTTTATGGTGTAAACTGTGGTTTTGGATGCGGCAGGTAAATGGTGTGCATATCAGATTCTGCGGACAGGTAGTTAGTAACTGGCGCTAAATTTTCTCGACAGATCTTGGCAAGTTGCCAGTGGCCCGTCCCTTCAAACCCCGAGTCAGCGATCGTTTTCGACCCCGCTTTCCAGTTGCTAAGCTCTTCCCGGCGATACAAGTGGGCTGGAGAGGGCAGTAACGTCAATTTCCGCGTCCTTGGCAGGGCGTCAACAACGATCCAGCAGCAGTAATATCGGAATCCGTAGTAGTATGATCTCGTGTCCACCACGTGTCTAGAAGCAGCAGCAGCAAACCACCACCGATGCCTCAACGCAATTAAACGGTGACAAATTGGGAGTTACTGTAGTTCATTCTTTTTCCCATGCGTATGGCAAATTTCGCCCCTAATTGCATTTTACCGCTAGTGTGGTTTTTCGGCCCTAACGTTCGTTCCGCTTATGCGTCGGTAATCGGCAACATCTGTTGGACTCAGCTAAATGAACACCATTGTCGCACCGCATATAGTGGAATACAATCACACGAAGAAATTAGTACAAGTGAGATAGTGAAGGGACGTTAGACCTATATGAATTTTGTCGATAAAGTAGTTGAATAGAAGCACAAATATTGTTGAAGGATGAAATTTTAGAAGCTGAACCTTCTAATGTCGATACGTTCATTAAATAAGTAACCAATAAAAAGAGTGTTTTCACTTGTGCTAACGAAAGAAGTCCAGAGAGGTAGAGGTAGATTTTTTCACGTTTTCAGTCATCTTTTTCAGACATTTTGGTCATTTCCTGGGAATGTTGGCTCTGAATCCAATTAAATGACAGATCTCTAATCGAACAGAAATCTATTCGAGATGCTTTGCACGACCTTTTGTTCGAGCAACATTCCGGTTCCTTGGTCAACCAGCTTGTTTCCCGACCATAGATTTCGGAAAACCCAGAACCCTCCCCTGAAGGATCTCAATAAGGTCGGACAATCCCAACATTGGTAGATGGTCTTCCTCGAGAGTGGCGCTTAAGCCATTTTTACATCTCCATAGGTAACAGCTAGAAGACGTGTTCAGAAAGCTCAAACCGCATCAGACAGAGAGGTGCAGAGGGTGGTGTCCCGTTTTGTCTGGTCCGAATTACAACGAGAGATAAGACTAAGCAAAACGAACGGCTACAAGGAGCTTTAACGAGCCGCTGATGCTTACTCCTTGAGCGACGCGTACCGTATTGCCATGCCGAAGATCAAATGCTCAACAATGCCTGCAGAGCTATGTCCAGCAAAACTATAGGTTATCGTAGATGGACTTTTCTCAACGCACAATCTAACGACGTAGTCACGTACACCGTACGGCGAGGAAAAAAGAAGTAACGCTGAAGGCCTGCAAGTCTCGAACGAAGAGCTCGAAGCTGTGCCGAGAGGGCTCAAAGTGAAGAAAGCGCCCGGACCAGACGGAATCCTTTTCCGGACATGTTCAGGGATGTGCTGCAGACATTTCTAAAGGAAAGTTATTTCTCAGACAGGTGGAAAATGCTGAAGCCAGGAAAACCTCTGAGGGATTCATCATCGTATAGGCCAGTACGCCTGTTGCATACGCTCCCGAAACTCCCGGAGAAGATCATCCTCAACAAAAAGACGAAATTTACCGAAAGTGAGCATGGGCTATCGAGGATGCAATTCGGTTTCCGGAAAGGGAAGTCTACAGTACATGCCGGTCGGATAGTCGTCGAGACAGCTGTAAAGGTGCCAAACAAAAGTGGAGAGGTAATCCATGTTGCGATGTTGTAACAATCGACGCTAAGAACGCTACTTCCGAGTCGCTACACAGAATGAGGGTCCCTGATTACCTGTGCAGTTTCCCTGCAGAGTTATATTCAGGACCAAGGGCTGATATTCGAGGCCTACATGGGGTAGAAATCAGTGAACATCACGGTGAGAGTGTCGCAAGGTTCCATCCTTGGCTCAACACTTTAGAAAGGGATGTACAACGGAGTGCTGACGCTGAAACATCCCAAAGTCATAGAAATCGTTGACTTTGCGGGAGACATCGTTTTGCAGTGATAGGAAAAACACTGAAAGAAATGGAAATGCGGAGTACTAGGCATTCCCGTATATATGCGGATACTATATAAAACAGCCATGGCCTGAAAGAATCTGCGTTAAGGGGAAGTTCACTTCACTATGTCGCCTCGATTTTTCCGGGATTATTCGGTGAGTCCACCGACCGTTTGTGGAGTTGTTCCATTCACGCTGCGACTTAACCCTAGATGTGGCTCTAGTGGTTTTTTGAATACCACTTGTGCCATATTGTTCGAAGCACTCTGCTCTGCATCCTCTTTTATGACGATACCTATTGACAACATCTCCGCTAGGACGCAGACTTACCTAGGTAGCTCTTAGTACTCAAAGCAGTGATCCATGTCGGCTCACCGTACCTAAGTATAGACAGGTTTACACTGGCCAGGAGCTTACGCTTACTCCCTTGCACTTCCGAGGTATTCGACATTATGCAAGATAATGCCGAATAAGCCATAGAGGCTTTCTTGCAGGCGCAATCGACGTGACTGATAAAGGACAACCTGTCAACGATCATAACCCCCAAGTACCTCAGGGACTTCTACGATGATATTGTGAAACTTCCAGCACTAATCATCATCTGTTGCTTCGATTTGCGGTAGTTAACAACCGTGACCTCAGTCATGTGATGGGCAAGCTCCAGTACCCTAGAGCTCATCCATCTCTCCACAATGTCAATGGAGTGCGACGCCATTTGCTCCACCTCTTCGATGGATTCACCATGTATCTCAAAGGTGATATATTCTGCAAACCTGATGATTGGGAAGTGGTGTCGTATTACCTCCTCGTACATCGTGTTCCATAGCACCAGGCCCAGAATCCAATCTTGCAAGAGGCCTACGGTGATCTGGACACACCTTTGACCCACCCTTTGTTGTACACCAGTACCCGATTCTGGTAATAACTTCCAATAATCTTGTACAGGTACCTAGGAGCCAGAAGGGGTTTGGTGTGAGTTGGCGATGGCCACCCAGCTCGTGCTATGAACGCGTTTTTCACGTCAAGGGTGACCGCTGTACAGTAGTGGACCTATCGCCTCTTACGCTGGATTGCCATTTCAACCGTCTTGTACTTTGTCAGGCGCTTGAGGATTACCCTCTCAAGCATCTTTCAGCAGACATATAAGTTTATGTTCCGATGGATCACGTTGTGGCTTCCCTGTTTTCGGTAGCAATACTATGGTCTGAATTTTCCAGGTGTCTTGGAAGACGCTCTCATCCAGACATTTTTGTATCACCAACCTGGACATTTTGGGAACTATCAAGATAGCTGTCTTGATGGACAGGCTCGGAATACCATCCGGTCCTGGCGCTTTGTTCATCTTAAGTGACTTTACTATCGCAACGAGCTCGTCGTTCGTCACCGTCTCTTCGTCCCCAACCCCCGTTGTGCCGTTATCAATGCACACGTGGTAACGGATGATCACGCTTGAAGTAATCCCCTACTTTACTTTACTTCTACTGCCAGCTCAATGCTGGGTCGTCTGGGTCTCCTCAAACGATTACCACTTGGGGCACTGGCCTGAATTTTCTATGACCGCATCCGTATATTTTTGGCGATGCACTTCTTGCTTGGATGACATCTCGATAACCACTTGACAGATTGTTACAAAATTTTGGGCATGTAAACATCATTCTCTAAAAGGGCTATTCATAAATCACGTAGACTTTTCTGGAGAAAGAGGAGAGGGGGTAAAAATTGTATGGAAAAAAATCTACGAGGGCGGAGGAGAGGGAGGGGTGGAGGGTTCTGAGTTTTTCAAAATGAGTCTACGTGGTTTATGAACAGGTCCAAATTAGTTTTACTCAAAATTGTATATGTTTATCAATGCAATAATAATTTATGCACAAATCAAAGTGTTGCTTTTTTGTGTGTACAATCTCAATCAAATCTCAATGCAGTAAAAAATCGCTTCAAAAAATTCAATGTGTGATGTGGTGCAGTGTTATTGTGAGTCCAATCTTGGCTCAAATTAAAAAAATCAAGATTACATCATGGGAATTCGAACCATGAACAATAGCATGACGGATCTTCGTGAAAACGCAGTCTTCTTAATTAGTTGAAAATAATGGAGTTAAGACCCTACAGTTGCTTCGACTGTCTAGGCACTAAGCGGTACAGCGATAAAGGCAAATAAATTTGTTTTTGGTCAATCTGTGTGCAGCCAGTCACTCACAAACATAAAGGGATTTGTTGATTCTGAAATGCCGTCTGTCAAGGTGGGCATAATTATTTTTCCAAATCCCTTAAGTTTTTGCAATATTGGAGTGGCTCAATTTTTGCCACCATCTATTCGGATGTACAAACTGTTTAACTGTTTAATTTCAGAGCTTCAAGATGAACAGAGGCGTGTGGAACTTAAGACTCTAGAGCCAGTCTTTGTTCCAGATCCACTCTCTTAACGGTTAAATGCTTTGGAATGGGAGAGAAAGCATACCAATTCTAACTGTGGGTTTGATGCAAATGACATTAATTTGAGCGGAAAAAGAACACCATAGAGTGTATAAAGCTAAGTAGAAGAAGATGTAAAACATGTTATATACTTTTCTTTTCCTATTTATGTGTTTTTTTCATATGCCTTTCGACTATTGGCCATGCTCGTTTTGATATAAATTACAAGAATACACATACTGATCTTCACTACGGTCACTCGCATTCCAATTGATGCTGGTGATGAATACTGAATGCAAACCTATATACAAAAAGCATTAACTGTATGATGTAAAAATACAGCCCAACTGCCAGCAATTGTAGGAAACCACTAAACGTCATAAATTACGTTCCTTATCCGTGAAACCTTTTATGGTGTTGCGGACAAACCTAAGCAGAAGAAAAATTTCACCCACCCACCTAACACCCCCCGTCCGGCGTCAATCGGAAGATTTGTCAGGGCAATATCGATTCGCTTATCAAAACTTTTCTGGTAATGCCTTTGAATGGGCGCCAAAAAGTGTTTCAAATGTTGCCCTGGTGGCAGAGGCAAGCCAGAAACGGAAATCGCATTATGGTGTCTTATCACGCTGTCGTAAAATAACGGAAATGTTCCACGAAGCGAATGCGCGCCGAAAAACCGACCCATTGCCATCGTCATCATCATTCTAGCAGAGGTACCACCGAATACAGCTATGAGAATATGGGACTCGTATAAACGAAACGAGCGGAACCGAAAGCTGAAAAGAAAACCATCCCCAGGACAGGATGATGACGGTAAGGGAAGGAAAAGGAAAATGACGACGACGACGACGACGACGATTATGGATGACTGGGCAGGAATAGAAGTGAGGTTTTCTTTCCGTGAGGGAAGAAAAAAAAATACGACTGCGACTGGTTCTCCACTGGTCTTCGATTTGTAAACGATATTGCTCTCCATAAATTGTTTTTCCTTGCTGGAAATCAATTGTTCATACGACTGGAAGTAAGTAAATTGCCTTGCCTTCCCCCTAACTCCACGAAGAACTCAATATTCTAGTTCTGCGTCAGGAGGGGGGAGAGGACTGTGTGCCGGAAATCGAAGTCGTTCTCCTCAGACGACAAATGCGAGCGGTGAATGCTTGACTTACACTAAACTTTTGATTATTTGCTGATAACTTTCCGTTATAAATCAGTTGGTGAAGCGTGAGTTTTCTATTTTGGCGTCGTGCTCGAGGGCTATAATATCCGGAATTTTACGAGCACCCACTCACACTTCCACCGAGTGAGTTGATCGGCAGGATGGATGGCAGGACTTGTAATAAGTGTTAGTACGGTTGGGTTTGGTTTATTACCTTTCTTAATGTGGACCAGGATTTGAATAAATTTATTGATACCGTATGTTGTCATATGGGATCATAAGTTTTTTGCGTATGGCACCGCAACAAGATTTTCATCACTCTTAGGAAAAACAAAAAAGCTTCATTTTTGTTTGAGGTGCATAACTCGAGCTAGGAAAAAAGGATCGTGTAATGAAGGCAAACCAGTCATTACAAATTCAAAAGTTGAGAAGTGTAGTGGCTGACTATTATATACGGACCAAACTTGTACTATGACATTTGCATTTGAAAAAGGGCTGGGATTAGCGATTCTTCATGCGATTACCCGGTGGTGAAGCCAGCTATGCCTCGTCAGTCGTGGCACTCCTGTTGTGTACAGAAAAAACATTTTTATCAGTTGATGAAGCAGCAGCCATAGCAAAAACTGCCTAGTGGCGCAATGCCACCCACTATCAACTGATTCCGGCCGCTCGACAATCCTGTGTGACCGTAAATTGCAGCAAAAGCTGAAGAAGGAGACTGACAGAATTGTGGGCTCATCGTTCCGCGCCTTGAAACTGGCTAAACGATGAATATGTACTATAAATATAAACATTGTAATGAGGAAGCGTCAGACGAGGCCAGCCGTGTCTGAGCATCAGAAGCACCCAGACGGAGCGGCTGAAGATGCTGGGAAAAAATCTTTCCGGCGAATCGCGACGTCGTAATAGTAATGGATAATAAGACCTACCTGACTCTGGATGGCAACGACTGTTAGGGAACCGGTTACTAAACTTTCTCCACCACGTGTACCTCTCATATGTCTCAAACACCATGTTACCAAAGAGGTCCATCTGTGTCTGACGATCAGCAAGAAGGAGAATGCCCAAGCAGCTGTTTTTTCGTGGTTTGCGGTAAACGGGGAGATAAACAGACGTTGCTGCCTCTATCAAGAAGTGATATGCGAGGGATATGTGGTCTTTTGACTTAACCTAGCGTCAGCGCATTGTGCCAAGAATTCACTGGAGGAGATAGTCCGGCTCAATATAAACGTTGTACCAAAGACCAGCTGCCCGTTATTCATCAGATGTGATCGATAGAACATCAAATGAATGATCTACTCCAATAATATCGAGGTCAAAACAAAAAAAGCCCCGAAAGAGCTGAAGAGCATGCCGATATCCATCTTTTCATCGGACATGGTTAAGGCCGTAGGGCCATAAGGCTTGGCCTCAAAACATTTTTGTAGAAGTCTTTGTAAACGTATGATAAACACCACTGGGAACCATATACTTTACGTCCCCCATATGTATCTCCCATACTAAGTTCCCGAAACTATGGCTGACTATCAGCATGAAGGGAATCTCCAAGCCACTGTTTTTTTCACGGGGACTGTTGGGAATGGGGAGATATACAGTACAAAGTGATTGCCGGATGTTGCCTCCTTCATCAAGAAGTATCACGCGAAGGAGGCTGGGTCTTTTGCCCGGTTCGACCTCGGCCCATAGTGCCAAGAGACCAATGGAGTAGATAGATTGGCTGAAGGATATCGTTCTTCCAAAGATAACCTGCCCTCTCGTCATGCATCAGCGGTGATCAATAAACATTTTTTTGAGCGATCCTCAAATGGAGGATCTACTCGAATAATTTTGTGGCCGGAACAGAAAAGCAGGCTGGCCGAATTCGATCTTTTCATCGGACATGGCTAATGTTCAAGCCAATTCCCGTAAGGCAGCTCCCCCCCCCCCCCCCGTCGTCGTTTTCGTTAGCATTGTCACTAGAATCGTAACGTTTTCTTGACCCTTTTCCACCCAACTCTGTAAGGTCCAAAGCGGACGTCTCACCGTCAATGACAAGCCAAGTCAAAGAGGCTTAACTCAAGCCAATTCGATACCACCGATTATACATAGATGAGCATTTGCCGGCACTCCAGCCGTCTCACTCTTTTAGAACTGTATTTTGTCTAGAGGAATTATGCAGTTACCGATAGTAAAAATATTCCGATCCATTATTTGAATAAAGGATTCAAATTCTGATTTTGAAGCTCGACGTTATTGGGTGCAACCCAAAAACCTATCGAGTACTTCATAAATCAGACTTGTCTCTTATGACCCTTGAAATGTCGAAGATAAGCAAAGGTAGTTGGAATTAAATGGAGCTTACTAATTTTTCTTCTAATTTATAGTTACAAGTATTCCACTAAACAGCTCAAAACCCTCTAGGATTCTTGAAATGAGGTTAACGCAATAAATTGAGAAAGTCCACCGTGTTAAACCGTTCCTCCGGAAGTATGATAGTTTTAGAGGAAATATGTGTATGGCCTGCATGACTAGTTTTAACAGCAAGAAGGTTTAATATGATAAAAGTTATCGCTGGATCAAGACATTTTTCATTGAACATTGATATGTTATTTATCTACTCCACTTCTTACTGCCATGAGGTGCTCAGTAAGGTTGTAAGAGATATGCTTGTAACTTCCAACTGTGCTTCTGTGCTTCATGCACTTCAACTCACATCAGCCCTATTGATTGAGCTCGGAGAGTATTTGTGAGACGGCTATGCTTACATCAGACAATTCTTCATTCCCAAGAACTGGAAATGCCCTTTGTACTACATCGAACTTTGTACAATTAAAGACCACATGCTCTCCTCTACATTCGCAAATTCTGGGCAGACCGGGTACCAAACCAATGTATTTACTACCATAGCCAGACAACTGTGTCAAGTATAAGTTGACCTTTCCATGTTTCTTGTTCACCCAGGCTGTCAAAAGCCTGATTATCAACGCTGCTCTCACAACTTTTCGTACCAATATGGCACTCACTATCCTCTGCTTGGGTTATGCCGCTCAGAATCGTTTCGAAGATATTGTATTCAGCCTCTGATGATATGGTTCAATACGTCCTCACGACTAGCATTACCATGGTCAAAAATGGTCTGTTCAGTTTCGCTTAGGTTTGCTTAATTTCAACTCTTCAATCACGTGAAAACATTCGGCAACACTCACTCATTCTACCTATCGTATTCAAACTTTTAGAGAATAAAACAAAATTCATTATTAACATTTCCCCAGGTGTGTTTTATTTGATTTCATTACCCAAATGCACTAACGTTCCTTTTAACACTACTCATAAGATCCTATACAACGATGGACCAATTTTGTTTGTCAAACCCCATTTTTTCCCTCCGATTTCACTTTCCTAGGACGTTCCCGGAGTTTTGGCACGAAATTGACCTCCTTAGCTTTGTACCACTCCAGAACATCTTCCGAGTAATGACTAGATGCTAAATTTGGCTGGAAGAGCGTAGGACAATCACGTGACTTCCAAATTGGAAGTAAACGCTTTTGGAGGCATTCCTTTTAGTATGCCTGCCCATTGATCACCCTGGTTGTTATGAATGGGGTACTATGCTATCCACAACATGTATTTTTCGGCAAACCTTGAAATCTTCTGTTTCCTAAGCTAAGACATCTTCTGTATCCTGGCTAAGAAGTCCGTCGCCGTGCTGCACTTTGTTTTGGCCGAGGCCCAATGTACAATGTATTGACGCTCCTGCATAACGGTGAGAGCATCGAGCGCAAGCCGTGTTCCGGTCTTTCGACGGTTTTGCGTGACCGAAAGATGCAGAAGCGCTGAAGCGGAAGATGGAAGGCAAAGTGGCAAAATCCTAGCGATCCTTGGGCCTGGTGGTTGGTGCTGCTGGCCAGATGTAGATACTAGGCTGCCTAAAAAGTCCCTTTAATTTCCTACAGATGGCATTGGTATTCGCCAATATGAACTATTTTCTATGAGCTTCACTCCTTGAATGACGGCTGTTAAAATTTTAGCCATTTCTTTCCACGCATTCATTAGTGATAACAGTGAGAAGAGACCGATCATCAAGTTTTTAAAAAAATGAAAAAAATCCGGGTTTCGAGTTTTGATAAAATACTATTTTCTACGCAGGAAAGCGGCTGCCTAAACCAAAACCAAACAGGAAATGTATTATCCAGACTCTGCTCAGTCGATTCAAACGGTTCATAAGTGGTTTGCTGATTTTCGTTGTGGCCATACGAGCACCGTTGACGCACCGCGTTCTGGACGTCCAAATGAGGTCACTACAACAGAGAACGTCGAGCTAGCTAAGGCTTTAGGCATTTCAATGGAACGAGTTGGCAACATCATGCATTCCGTTTTGGGTGCTTACGATGGACCAAAAACGCATTCGTGAAAAGATCGTAGTGTGCGGGGCGCGATTCGAGACGGGAAAAATATTCTCTTGTCATATTTGCTCCGTTTTGATTTTATTTTTATTTGTATTTTTTTTAAATGTCGGTCATGGAGTGCTCTCCGGAGTGTGCTTCCATTGATTATTACGGGAGTGCCAACCGACCACTATCATACTTTGTGCATTGCCCCAACGGTGTCCTTGCTACGGATGTGTTTGCCTTGCTCAATGACCTGCGATGTGGTTCAATCGTTTCTATGAAATCTAGCATATGAAGTTTCTCTACAATGTTTCGAAGTAATTATCAGCTGGACTTAATTATGTGCCTCTATTCGGATAATGAAGAAATTGTGCGATAAAACGATACCCGTGTCGTCCGTCTTCAGCTGGAGGTTATTGTCATTGCTCGATGCTTGTTGCCTGATCCGACACGTAATTAAAAGGAATTCAGTTAAGTACTTTTTATTTATTGTATTTTTGATATCAGTAGAGTTTTAGCTCTCTTAACGTTTATTGTGCAGGGGGGGAAATTCCTTTAATCATACATACTTTTTTTGATCATTTGGTTCATTCTAAAACTATTTACATACCATGAATATATTAATGTGTGAGTGGGAGTGTGTATGTGTGTGCATGTGTGCGTGAGAGAGTGTGTGCCTGTATGTGTGTATGTGTATGAGCGTATGAGTCTGTATCGGCGCGTCCTTCCTCTCTTTTCAGAAAGCGAGTAATGGCGCTATAACCATAAGCCATAAAAGGCTAGGACATGAGTTAGTGCTCATGTCCCAACCGCCAGTCAAGCTCTCACGCATGAAAAGGCACTACATTCTTGGATTTGGAGCTTGGATACAAGTGGAAAACGCCTGTGTGGACAACAAAGGAGTGCATTAACTTTCTTAGCTTCGTCACTCCCAACGACCTATATACATATGCTTTCTCGCCAAGGAAAGCCTCCCGCAAAATCCCATCCAACTTCCAACTCCAGATGTCTATGAAGGTCGCATGAGTTCTCAGCATCTTCTTAGGTAGAAATCTAATCAACACTTCTCTCCGATCCCTTGCTGATGAAGAGCATGTCAAACCCAAGGCAGCTCTTCTGGTGCTTCCATCGTCTCTACAACAGCCAACCCAGGATTATGTATGGTCGGAAAATGCTATGCTATGCTATGCTTACGATGGACCAAAAATGCATTCGAGTTACAACCTCTCAGGAGAATTTGAGCAAGTTTACACGCATTCCGAAGGAGTTTGTGCGCCGATTCATAACCATGGATGAAACTTGGATCCTTTAATACACATCGGAGTCATCGCAGCAAGCAAAACAGAGGGTTTCATCGGGCAAAAGTGCTTCGAAGCGCCCGAAAACGCAACAATCGGCGGGCAAAGTTATGACCTCCGAGTTTTGGGATACGCAAGGTGTAATATTCATCGACTATCTTGAGAAAGGTAAAACCATAACAGGCGCATACTATGCAGCGATATTGGATCGTTCAAAGGATAAAGTCCAGAAAAAAACGGCCGCATTTGCAGAGAAAAAGTTTGCTCTATCATCACGACAATGCGCCTGCTCATTCATCCTCAATTGCTCAAGCAATATTGAATGAAATTCGATATAAATTGGTTCCTCATCCACCGTATTCGACAGACTTGGCCTACAGTGACTTCTATTTGTTCCCAAACCTGAAGATATGTCTTACCGGCAAGCGATTAAACTCAAATGATGAGCTCATAGCTGAAGCCGATGGATATTTTTTTCGGATGGGAAAATTAAAAAGTCGCTGGACTCGCTGTATCAACCTAAGAGGAGAGTATGTTGAGAAATAAAACCGAATTTGGCAAAAAATATGTTTTCGTGTTTAATTTTACAGGGACCTTGCAGGCAACCTAGTATAACTCTATTATTGTGAAACAAACAATCGGTTTTGTTGAATATTGTTTAAAAATGTTTTGCTGCTTTTATTTTGGTATCCGAAATTTAATGAGGGCAGGCTTTAATCTGTCCAGAAATGTGAATTAAGTTCCATAAGAGACCATGTTTTTGGATCATTGATTTGCCGATTTGACGGGATCCGGATTGGCGGAAATATACCGAAGTTAAATTATAAACAGATGTGTCTGTGTGTTGCTACATAACGATCCAACGATAGGTAACTTTTAAAATGCAGAGAGACAAACTAGACAACAAGAAAACAAAACGTTCAACTGAAACATTCCGAAGTTTTGTTCGTTCCAAGTTCACGAGTAATCATTTGCTGTTCTAAACAAATTTTAATGAATTCCAAGGAAAAACCTCCTGCCGTAGGTTGCTAGTGTAACCCGATGCTAGGTCGTTAGAGGTTGGAAGTATAATTGCAACTGATTACAGTAAAAGTTTGAAGGTCGGCTCGCGATGGCACCGCTGGAGGGAGTTGTAGATTTGTATTGAGTTAAGTTTCTTTGCAGTGTTGTTTTATAATGCAATCATTATTAGTTGGTTCGAACCAATTCGAAATAACTATTCCCTAAAGCAAAAATTAATGACGAAAAACATTAAAGCTTTGAATTCAAGGTGCAATGTTTCACACATCGATCGGAAGTCTCTCAATTCCACCTAACCAAAACCAATCCCCAAAAAGAAGCTAGAAATGAAAGCTCACCGTGAAAAAGCTTCGTACATGAGTGCCCTAAAGAAACCCCATTTTTCATCACTTTTTACACACGCCCATTCATCGACCCTACCCGTTGCAGCACTTGAAGCATTCAGCGATCCTCTTGTGCCGGTTTTACCCCGATAACGTCCAAAACCCACCGGGTACTAGTTTTCAGGCACGTTCTGGTTCATAACGCTCCTGCTTGAAATCCCTATCCTCAGTAGTGAAGAGTGTAAAGGGGCGAGGACTGTTACTTTTCCAGCCATGCCCGACTGGTTGGGGCGTTGTGTCGTATGAGAAATGAGGGGTCATAAAAAATTCCGAAGGCTTTTCCGAAAGGGGCACGCCATCAGCCAGCCAACGTGGGGGAAGACGGCACGGCTAAAATATTGCCGTAATATAGGCACCTTGAAGTCCTATGTGTACAGAGGACCCTCATTCCTGCTTTCCTCATGCGTTACTGCAGAACACACCTTGGTGAGGGGAAATGGGGCAGCTGGTGGATGGAATGGGAGTGGGAAATGCAAAGTGCGGCCGTAAAATGATGGAAGGTGGAAAACTTTCTCTCTCCATTTTCTTTCACTTTGCTGCTGCAAAATATATGAGTGAGTTTTTGGGGAAGGTGGGATTCACTCCCGTTGGGGTGATTTTCGGGAGGTTTCAAGTTTCAATGATGGTGCAGCGGCCTAATGGTATTCTTTTGAGCGAGTAAAACTCGTCTGTGGAAGTTATCAATATTTGAAAAGGCTTGTGAGTCATGTAATCGTTCAGCGCGTTCAAGAGGCACGGTTGAATGACTAACGTTTTTTTTTTTCTGTTGAATTCATGCCCCAGTCAGAGGATAGATAAATTATTGACGGGTGAATCTGATTTACGGTTCCGTTACTCCTTCACAGGTTTAAGTTTGTAGTTTTGCGAGGTATTTTATTTTTGTGAGATTTGATAATCATTTATATCATGAGAGCTCAAATAATGTTCAAATTTGATTGTTGAAATGTATCAGGAGCGCAGTTATGTTATTTCTGTTTATCAAAAGATGGCTCTAGCAGTAATAGCATAAACACAATAATAACGGCAGTGGAAAAGACCGATCTGAATAAGCCTGCTTGCCGAAAGAAAACAGGCTAGATCCAAGCCGATTCTTATCGGACATATCGAAGTCATTTACAACAACTATCAAAATTGACGTTTGCCGTTCCGTTTCCATCTACATTGTGTTAAGGCCATGCGTTCAATTTTGACATATCCAAAACGTCATGAACCAAGAATAGGCATATGTAGAGTCCCTAGAAAGAGTCACGACAAGAAGAACATGCAACACTTATTTCGATTAGTTCTCATTTTGCGTGCATGTATAATTCAGATGGGATGCTCGATAGGTAGCTCCGATAGGTAGATTTGGTTTCACTCTTTGCGTGACTCTATATTAGGGACTCTAGGCATATGTTAAACAATCCGGTTTGTCACATTGATTGACAGTGATTTTGTTTTGCTTTATACACTCCCGCTTTATTTTACTCAATTTTTGAGTACATTTGTATACTATCTCTTTCTCTCACGCGGAAATGTAACTCAATCTTGGTAAAACAGTGGATCAACTCAATTTTTAAGTAGATCCACTTTTCACGAAAATTGAGTAGCATTTATGTTAGAGAAAAAGAGATAGTTTACAATTGTACTCAAAAATTGAGTAAAATGAAACGGGAGTGTATAGTTCTGTGAAAATGTCTTATTTTGTACCAAACAATCGTCATTTCCAGGAAGTGTTGATTTTTTTTCCATTCAAAGAAAACGGCAGCGCATTTTTTCCTTCTTTGGATTGCTGTGCCGCTGAAGCAGATGTTCACAGGCGAAAAAATAACGCTCAACGTGTCTTGGCTTGTAGCATTAGAGGACCCAGGTCCCTTGCTTCTGAATCATTCCCAACGCATACAATCGCTTGAACATAGTTTGACGGGTTACTCCTAATGCTGAAGTAAGCTCTACTTTGGCACAAATCCTTATCAAGCAGTGCCTCTAATTCAGCGTCTTTGAAACTTTTGGCCTTCCTTAACGTGGACGGTCTGCAACATCTGCATTTCTGTACACTTTTAAGAGCCATTTTCTTCTTCAGAAAAAAAGAGATAGGCTTTTATGTTTAATGTTTATGTTCGTCCTCGTACAAAGTGGGACTCTCATAACTTCCACGGTCCTCCAGCAAAACAGGGAGTTGATGCAGGTCCTACAAGCCAACCATAAATTAGTACAGGAAACACACAATGTTAATACGGACCGAAATAATCGGCATAGACCAGAGGACGAAAACTGATTAACGATTGGAGACTCAGAACATGAGACTTACACTTTTAACTTTTTGGGAAGTACACCCATTATTTCTGACTTATTGAGGGTTCACAAGTTTGAAATTGCAGCGCTGCTGGTGTTTTTCAGGAAAAGGCGCATACATATGGATTTGGTTATGCCATTTTCGGCAATACACACGAGAGGAGTACAGCCGTAGACAAACGGTCATGCTGGAACGAGAATGCGGCAGCTACCCAAGCCATGACTTCAGCATCATTATCGGAGATCTCAATGCTCAGGTCAGCCAGGAGGAGGAATTAAGTTATAGGAAAATGGTCTCAGACTCATCGATTTTGCTGCCTCCAACAATATTGCGTAACGCAGTACCTACTTCCAGCACAGCCTCTCATATCCCTACACCTGGAGATCTCCACAACAAACCGAATTATAACTTGTTCACGTTTAAATCTATGGAAGCCACTTCTCGGGAATTATCGAGCTCATCACGGCACAAACATAGATTCGGTCCACTAGCTGGTTATGGTCAAAATTCGCCAAACACTTCTCAAATCGACGTCACAATCTGGAACGGCTGAAGCAACCCAAAGTCGCAATGAATTACGCACCAAGCCAGAAAGCAGCGTTGACAGATGAAGGAGCTCCTCTTGAGGAGTGATGAAGTAGTGTCAAAGCATCCATTGGCTACGCAGCAGAAGGTGCCATTGGGTTTGTGGATAGAAAGTGGATAGAGGAGTGTCAGAATGTTGTGGGCAAGAAGAATGCGATGATGCTACAGTAAGGAACCCGTCAAAATGTGGAGCGATACAAACATAATGGAATACAGCAAACTCATCTTTTCCGGGATAAGAAGTGTCGCGTGGAGGAGTTGAAGTGCAAATAAATGGAGCAGCTGCATCGTTCTCAAGACACGCTAAAGTTTAATAAGATAATCAACGCATTCCGAAAAGGCTTCGCTCCAGGAGCTGAAATGTGTCGGGATAAGGTTGAAAGTATCTTGACGGATGCACGTGAGGTGAACGAAAGCTGGAAACAGCACAACGATGAACGCCTTAATGGCACAGAGATGGAAAATTAAGATAGCAGGAGAAATGACTTAATCGAAACGGACGAGGAAGATCTGTCAACTCCCACGATAAACGAAATTAAGAACTCCATCAATCAGCTTGAGAACAACAAGGCAACTGAGAAGTAGTATCGGATCAAAACTTATAAAATTGAGCCCGTATAAGTTTTCAAATTGTCTGCAGCAACCGAGATTCAGGATCTGGGATACAGAGCAGCAGTTGGAGCAGTAGGAAGAGGAAGTTATAGGTTCAATAATGTTGACAAGTTGAAATGTGAGAACTAGCGAGCAATCTCTATTCTCAACCCGATCTACAAAACGCTTTTACATATTATCTTCCTGGCGTTTGTCACCGCTATCAAGCTGATTTGTGGGAAGTTTTCAATCTGGTTTTGAGGACAGGCGATATACTACAGACTTGTTTTTGTGTCGTGAATATTAAGGTTCTACGCCCAACGATTTCATACGTTCTGAGGTCACATATGACACCATAAGTCGTGAAGAGCCATGGAAAATTGAAGACGAGAACAGTTTTACCGGGAAACTGGCTAGACTGCTAAATGTTTCCAGGTAATAGATGATGTTCATTGCTGTGTGAAGATATTGGGTGTTTTATCGGACTCGTTTGAAACTCACAAAGGACTTCGGCAAAGCTGTGGTCTTTCCTGTCTTATGTTCAGTGCGCTAGAAAGTATTGTGAAACGTGTGGACTTTACATGGGCACGATTTGTAATAAATGTTATCAATTTATTTTGCCTTGCTGACGAGGTGGACATTGTTGGAAGCCTGAATCATGAAGCAGAACAGGTTCGATTAAGGGAGAATACTTCGAAGTATTTGCTGGCAGCAGGAACCGAGTGCGGTAGTGGCCACATGGGCAAAAGTATAATTATCAACGGAGGTGAGTTCAAGGTGGTAGATGAGCGAGTGTACCTCGAATCATTGGTCACACCAGATTAAAATTGCAACAGAGAAATTCGGAGACGCATAATAGCCGGAAGTTGTGCTAACTATGGATTCCATGTTATCCTGAAGTCTGGTAGACTTCCCCCTCATAGTAAATGTATCATGTGCAAGACGATTTTTAGCTAGTTCTCTACAGAAACGAAAATTAAACTGTTCTCGAGGAGGACATGCACACGCTTGGAGTTCCGGAAAGACGTGTCATTAGGAGTATTTTTGGCGGTGTATTTGAAAATAGCGTAAAGAGGAGACAAATGAACCACGAAAAAGCGCAACTCTATGGTGAACCCAGTATCTGGAAAGTCACTAAAGCTGGACAGGTACAATGCGCGGAACACGTTATAAGGATGCCAGAAAACAATCCCGCAAAAATATGTTTGTTTCAAATCAAGTTGGTTCAAGATGTAGGCGAGTGAACCAAGCTAGGTGGTAATACCAAGTGAACAAGACCTAGAAAGTGTAGGACGCTCGAGATACTGAAGGCAAGCAATCATAATCTGAGTTTCTCAAGCAGTGATTCTCTTCTCGCGATGAAGTTACGCACAGCAAGAATACAAAAATCCTACATTAATTGTTATGTTATGTATTCTCCGTGCGAGGAGTAACGATTATGATGTAGAAGGAGATGTTCGCTCATCACCATGAGGCACCAAGAGTGAACAACAATGTTTTTGGCTAGAATGAAAGATGTGAAGAGAAAGTGTTGAAAGGTCCGTCCGAGTACGGCAGGTAGGAAAATTAACAGATGTTTTTGAAAATTGAGCGAAAGGGCATGTAGCCAATGGTACTCGAACCGTGGACGTCAATCTTTGCCTAACATCCCACTGCGGGGTAGGTTGTAGCGACGGAACAAGTCCGCCACTTCAACAGGCAAAAATTGACGCATGGAAAGACGCTCATGTACCACTGTGGCTTGTATAGTTTATTCTTAGCGATCTATTGTGTGCACTCTGTTTACTGATGCGCACATGGGAGAGGAACTCTCTCCTTTTTTGGGTTTGTTTTGATTCGCAACGACTGACGATCACTAAAGTTTTTCTCGTCGTCTCCAACGTAGAGACCTCGGAGAGAAACATCGTGAAGCGATGCGATACTGGTCCCCACCAGTATAATTAATGGTTACCACCATTTATGGGTTTACATACATTAATTGTTATGTTATGTATTCTCCGTGCGAGGAGTAACGATTATGATGTAGAAGGAGATGTTCGCTCATCACCATGAGGCACCAAGAGTGAACAACAATGTTTTTGGCTAGAATGAAAGCCAATCAAAACAAACCCAAAAAAGGAGAGAGTTCCTCTCCCATGTGCGCATCAGTAAACAGAGTGCACACAATAGATCGCTAAGAATAAACTATACAAGCCACAGTGGTACATGAGCGTCTTTCCATGCGTCAATTTTTGCCTGTTGAAGTGGCGGACTTGTTCCGTCGCTACAACCTACCCCGCAGTGGGATGTTAGGCAAAGATTGGCGTCCACGGTTCGAGTACCATTGGCTACATGCCCTTTCGCTCAATTTTCAAAAACATCTGTTAATTTTCCTACCTGCCGCACTCTGACGGACCTTTCAACACTTTCTCTTCACATCTTTTCATTCTAGCCAAAAACATTGTTGTTCACTCTTGGTGCCTCATGGTGATGAGCCAACATCTCCTTCTACAACAAAAATCCTTCTTAGCGGGTGCGTGAACTCGATGTGTACACTTCTTGTCTTCCGGCAGTTCATCAGAATACCCCACCGTTTTGCAACACGTCGTCCGACAACTACTGACATCGGGCCGAAATAGTCCAGTCTCATAGCAGTTTCCTTTCAGACGTGTGTTCGTCGATAGAATCTTCTTTATTGCTCCGGATTTCATTGAACAAGGCTCATACACCACCCAACTAAGACAGGTTTTTGACGCAATGGGTTCGTTCCCATTTCCTTCGGTGCTCCTCAACGCGTGACCAAGGCGCCAGTTGTCCATTCCTATCAGGTTGCTAGGAGACAAGCTGTTGTATAACTCCAATGGCAACCCTTGGAAGTAGTTGTACTTGCATGTCAGTTGTTGTTTTGATACTGAAGGAACATTGGACCAACAGAAGTAAGAAATTCGAAATCTTTCGCACCAAGCCATAGCAACTAAAGATAGGAATCGTGAACTCAACTGCTTCCCGTGTCATCAAGCGTCACATAGAACGTCTGAAGATCGTTCGAAAAAAGGAAGTGAACAAAACCATCCTCGCAAGAGATCCAAAGACAACAGGAGGGCAGTTGAAGCTTTCAGGCGAAAGCCTCAGTTCGGAAGTTTTCAGGCGCAAGCTTATGTTCGGGACATTTGAAGAAATACCAACCCTGATTATTAATTTTGTGTGTAAGGTAAAAAGTCAGGCTGGAATACGTACGTTTAAAGCCCAAAAGGCACCAAATCGTAACAACCGACAAAATATGGCAGAAAAATTAAAAGGTTCGCAAGCTTTATAAGTAGATACTGACGAAAAACTCCTATTACGTAATGCATGATGAAACCTGTAACAAGCACGCTTGTAGTTTGAATTAAAGCAGCTATTTCAAAGACTCAAACTCTGAGAGCAGGCAATCCGCTTGTTGATATTTATTTTTATCATTTTGTTTGAAAGTTGTTCACCGCCTAAAGTCACTCGTTTCATGGATAGAAGTTGGCATACATTGCCATGAATACCACATGTCTGTTCTTGAGTACAAGCGAAGATATAGCCAATCCACCAAAACGTGGAGACGCACAAAATTGCGATCGCCACTCGAGGCACTGACCCTCATTCTGGATACATTTACCCTTCCAGTTCGGGTTTGCGTAAAACATACGGGGCGTTTAGTTCGGCCGTTTGAAAGAGAGGCCGTAATGCAAATTAAAGTTTCGGGTAGGTACTTCGTCCTAATTCGCGATCTCAGAGCCAATGGTCACAAAACAGTGGGTATGTGAGGACATTCCTTAGCTTTGATCGTTCACTTCGATTCGAGTTGTGGAAGAGCCAAGAGTGGTCAGTTATTTTTACGCGTCTTGGTGTGTGTTATAAGGTATTTAAACTACATGGGAATTCCAACCTTGTGCTCTGATCAGAGAATTCATTTCCTTTAGTTTTTGTGGTTGTAGGAAAAATAATCATTTGGCGGAAAAACGTTGCTTAAGTGTTGTACGAAGATTCAAGGTGAGAAAATAGTTTTGTGAAATAAATTATGTCAATGTGAATCGTGTGAGTTACGATGTGTTTTAGCAGGATTCGTGGCTGTGAAAAGCAGGGCCGACACACCAACTCCAATCAGAGATCGCTCTTGGCCCCACTCTGTGACTTCGAAGGATTCCCGGGGCACACGTAGCCGGAAGAGGGACGCGAGCGACATCAACGCTCCCTGGATAGGCAAGCCATCCATCACACCGCGTCATAGAGCAACATTTGTTCGGAGGACGCTGAACGTAAGTGCCACGTTGCCGCACAAGCCCACGTTTCCGTTGGAGGAACCCATTCAGCAACCCCAAGTTCGCACCAGCGATTGTTTCGGTACCGAAGTAGTGCATAGCTGCTTCGGTACCACCGTCTGGTTCCCCACCCACCCACGCGTAAACCCTACACACTAAGATTTTTTTACAGAAATCTGTAAATTTTTACCGAATTCTCAACAGCTGAACGTTCGGTTATCCGATTTTACGGATTTCGGTGAAATTTTACAGATATCTCTAAAAATCCGCAAAATCGGATTACCGAACGTTCAACTGTTGAGAATTCGGTAAAACTTTACAGATTTCTGTAAAAAAATCTAAGTGTGTAGGTAGTGAAAGTAAGTACCAGGAAAGCATGCTAACCGTTTGTATGTCCGTGCGCACGAGACAAACTGCAAAACTTGTCAATGAAGTCTCACCGAAACACAATTAATTAATCCGCTAAACGTCGAAGCACCAAAACCGTAACAAAAGAAGACCGGAGAAGAAGACGCTGGAGTGGAGAGTAAGGAAATGGAAAGGAAATCGACAGGGAAAGATGTAAAGAAAGAGGACGTCCGAAATAAACCATCCATGTTGTGGGAAGTGAATAGAAAGCTTTATCGTTTGTGAGCTTTATAGCATGTCCTGAAAGTTATCTGTAGTTTTCAGTTGTGTCATGGTATAGTAGTTAGAGTCTTGTGAGGGGTTTTCCTGTAGTTCGCGTTCTTGTTTTTTTATGTGGTTTTTGTACTGGGTAAGTCGGCCCTAAATCGACCTGTGTCCACTCACGAATTGGAAGCAGTTCGCTACGTTTGGACCGTCTGGACCGCCCTATGATGATGAACCCCCTCTCCTCCTCGTAACGGTTGGCTCTACCGAGGTGTCCTAATTTCTAGTTGAAACATTGTTGGTTTTGTCGGCCTTCCGCCTCTACGAATCGAAAATTGCCAAAAAGTTCATGATTTGCAGACGACCCTTACGTGCGGGATTGGAAGTGCTCCATTCGCGACGACTTCAACCATAAATGGAAAATAGAATGTAAAGCAATGCTTATCAAAACGTTTGCTTCGATTGCTGAGACTTCACAAATTTGTTTTGGCAAGCTACTACTCAAAACAGGTTCTGGAATGGTATAAGGAGAGTCAGGTCAATTTCGTACCCAAGGATCTTATTCCTCTTTACACCTCTGAGCTAAACCAATCTGAAAATATTAGGCGATTATCAAGCAGGAATTACGCAAACACCATATGACAGTTAAAACAATCAAGCATTGAAGAAAGCACTGGCCAATGTACAAAAACTGGTCGGTTCTCATATTAGGTCTTATGAGAAAAGCAAAGACATTTGGATTTGGATGCACAATTTGAATAAAGTTAACATGGCAAGACTTGGCAGAAATGTTTTACCTAATTTTCCGAACGTTTCCAGACAACTGGTTGAAAGACGGATTTTTGACAAATCGCTAAGTGTGTTGCAATTTTATCGTGAACACCCTTTAGTGGGCAAGCAAAAATGAAATCGATGACAGAAATTTCTGATGGCTGCTTAGGTTGGACTCAATATTGTTCACGTTGGAATGTTTAATTTCACGACTCTCAGATCATTGGAATTCTCTTACAGGAAATAGTTGGAGTAATGCGTAAATTAAATGCGGAATGCTTACTACACACCTTGTGTGAATACCCAAACTTATAACAGCAGAGATGGAGCAGTTTATTCGGTGATCGAGTTTTTACCAAGCCTCAGTAATTTTTGAACAAACATAACAAACTTCAGACCATTAGATTGCTGAGTTTACCGAGTGAAATTTGATTTTGAGAGTTCGGTACAATTACCGAGCTGGAACATCGAAACTGAGTGTATTGAGGAATCCAAGTAGAGTTTAAATGCATAATTGCCAAAATGAAAATTGGTAATAACTTTCTGGCTGTCTTTTAAATTATTTGGGATTTGTCAGTACCATTATTATTAAGAACTGTTTGCTTTTTTTATCAATGTTTTTTTTTTGCTCAAACAGGTCCAAAAAACATCTACGATGTTTTACTAAACTTTTAATTAATCTGGGTTCCTCAAACGATTGCAATATCTCATTATACAGCCAACAAAATTAACCTCACATATCTAAATAGAGTGCAATTGGTCATATTTTGTTTACAAAAATTGTATAGTTTACCTTGCGGTTCCAGAACTATTAACACAGTAAATTCACTGAATTAACGTTTCTATTTATTGGTAAACATAATCCTTCCCTCCCAGCTCCTTCGGATGAAAACAGTCTCTCAAATTTGTTTACATTGGAAAATCGCTCACGTATCGCCAATCAAGAATAGAGCATCATAAACTGTCAAACCGAACGGCGAAAACACAAACACACTGCTATTGACACGAAGTCAGCATGAAAAGCAAATTGAAAATGCTTTCCACTAACTCACCCTCGTCCTCCTGGCCCTCCCTTACTTCGCCTGTGACAGTCATACGTAATCTCGCATTCACTGCACAAAACTTCCATTATCTCTTGCTGGTTCACGGCTGACGGAAAATGGAAACAAATAGCGGCGCTTTTGAGAAGGATCTTGCAGCTAGTAGCATAGGTTGGATATGTTTCGTCTTGGCTGCTACATTTGTTGCTTCATCTCGCACGCCATTCAATAACCGCACACAGCACCACTCTTGAAGTGGGTTGGAATCGCAGCATCGAAGCGAGCAAAACTTGAAAGGAAACGATCCTCCTCCTCCTCGATCCTCGCCAGCATGCATCTTTTGTTTGACTATCCCTCGCGTGGTGGGTTGAAAGATAAACGAGAAAGAAATTCGCACCCCAAAGACGGTGAAAAACCTGCGAAAATAAAATACGGCAAGCTATTAGATTTGCACGGCCACTGCGAGTAACGCATTGTTGAGTTGAACTTCGCCTGATAGTTTGAAATTTCGAACCACTTTCATACTCATGGTTTTGTCACTTTTTCTGTAGAAGCAATTTTTTTTCAATAGTGAGAAAGTAACGCAATTCAACTCAATTTTGAAGTATTCTCATCGATCGTGTGGATGCGGCGCAGGGAACAAGGAGGGAGCAGCAGTCGCAAAAAAAAGAACACCAGGAGTCGTCGTTTGCTTGCTCATTTGCGAAAATGGAAAATAATTTTCTCCTATTGTTGCCACACACCGACTCGACGCACGGCTGACCGACCGGCTGAAATTGGAGCAAGGGTGAAGCAATTCGTTTTCCCCCGTTCACATTTTCTCCACACACCCAAGAGTTGTGAGGTGGTTCCATGACTGAATTCTCGATTGCCTGATAGGAGGATATCGTTTTTCTTGTGTTTTCCATTTTCCATCCACAGCCACACACCGACGACCTGCCAGTAGTTCGTTATTATTTATCTTTGTTTGCCTTTTGACGGTTTTTACCTAGGCTCCGTTTTTTATCCTGTCTGCGAAAACTGAAAGGTGTTTCTTGTGGTTGGAGGCACGAGCCGATAACATGGTTTTTCGAAACCGAAATAGAAAATAACACAGATTTTCGTGTCATAGGATGGATTTTATAGTAAGTTGAATCTAGTTGACCAAAGTAACACATTTCATTTTATGATGTTATCGAAACCACAATCCAGACTTGAAGAATGCTTAAAGCCTGTCCACATTAATTACGATCGTTAAAAAATAGCAGCACAAAAAATTTGCTCATAATTGAACATAGCCGATTGTTTATGTCACAATAAAAGAGTTATATCTAAATTAGAAACGGTTGATTAAGTTGTTAATCCTTCTTTCTGTAAAATTTTCTAACTTGCTGAGGTACACCCGCGATCAGATTCCGTACAATATCCTCAGATACGCCCGCCGTTACGATTCTCCATCTTCTCATAAAATCATCGATACCATGTGTTTTCCTCTTAATTAAGAAGGGTTTCCGCTTAACTAGAGCCCAGCCTTCTCTATTGGGCCAGTCTGGACAGTTTGGTGGATTGGCTGTTTTTGGCACGTATGTGACCACTAGGCCATCCCTTATTTTGAAAAAAAAAAATGCCAAGTCAAGAGTTCCACCTCTTGAAATGTTCATGTCACTGACCACTTGTAGCTTAACACGTACGTCCCCAACCCTTCTGAGACAGAAAATTTAAAATTTAAAATTGATGATACTCCATCGTTAGCCATCAGATTTTGTTGCAATTTTTTACAATAGATCACATATATATCTTAGTTTATAGATCTGCATTGGATATTCCGAAAATTTCCGTAGTTTTGGATTCCAAGTAGGGAGTACCGGGGTAAGTACCTGTCCAGGGATGGTGGACAAAACATTTTTAGTGGCGAAACATGGCACGCGGCATATCAAACTTCATGATTTTGCAAAATTAGGTCATCAGAAGACATTTTTAAGATTTCTGACCATACTGACCACTAAAACAGGCCCTGCAGGATCCGAGTTCCTCCGGAAAAGTGGCCAAAACCTAGCTTGCGACACATCAAACTTCAGGATTTCGCAAAAATAGGTCATGAGAAGATTTTCTGGGAATTTCTGGCCATACTGGCCACTTAGAGAAACCCTGCGGACTCTGAGTTCCTTCGGAAATGTGGCCATATTCAAATATTTTCTTAAACCAGGCTTGCGACACATTAAACTTCGTGGTTTTGCAAAACTAGGTCATCAGAAGACATTTTGAAGATTTCTTACCATACTGGCCACTAAACGAGGCTCTGCAGGATCCGAGTTTCTCCAAAAGTAGCCATATTCAAATCGTTACCAGAGCCTGGCTTACGACACATCAAATTCATGATTTTGCAAAATTTGGCTTCGGAGGACATTCTTTGAATTTCTAACCATATATCTAACCCAATCGTTTTCCAGGAAACTTTATCGTACTGCTTATGCACATAGGATCGATTGAAAAAAGTAAAACTCACCTCAGTTTTGTAATCCGTCCGTCCTCTTCGTACTCTTTTAATGAATTTCGTTACGCTTTGGTGCTCTAAAATGTGCGTGTCTCTTTCAGCTCGACAGTATCCTTTTGTTAAAAGTAGTTGTTTAGTTGGGGCATGGACCACTAGCCAAAACAACCATAGTTAGAAGAGCTTTTGTCATAACAAATATTGTGGTTTTGCGGTTGAAACGGGATTTTCGTTTTTCTTTTGTATTGTTCGATAGTGTGAATTATTTTTGTGCAAAATTTTAAATGACTCTAAATCTGATAATACGAGCATCGCGGATCCAGAACCAGCCTGAGTGGAAAAGGATATGATCCATATTGATCACAAGACAACGTTTTACAAAATCATTAAATTTCATATGTCACAGGCCAGGTTTTGGAAAATGTATCAATTTGGACACTTTTCCGGAGGAACTCGGATTCCGCAGGGCCACTCCAAGTAGCCAGTATGGTCAGACACCCTAAGAATGTCATCTGAAGACTAAGTTTTGCAAAATCTTGAAGTTTGATGTGTCGCAAGCCAGGTTTCGGTAACGATTTGAATATGGCCTCTTTCCTGGAGGAATTAGAATTCCGCAAGACCTCCCTAAGTGTTCAGTATGGTCAGGAATCCTCAGAATGTCCTCTGCAAACCTTTTTTTGAAAAATCATAAAGTTTGATGTGTCGATAGGTTTTGGAAAAAAATTGATATGACCACTTTTCCGGAGGAGCTCGGATCCTGCAGGGCCTCTTTAAGTGGCCATTATGGTCAGAATTTCTCAAAACGTCTTCTCATGACCTAGTTTTGCAAAATCCTGAAATTGGATGTGTCGCAAGCCAGGTTTTGGCAGCGATTTGAAAATGGCCTCTTTTCCGTAGGAACTCGGATCCCGCAGGACCGCCCTAAGTAGAAAATGTGGTCAGACACCCTCAAAATGTCCTCCGAAGACCTAGTTTTGCAAAATCATGTAGTTAGATATGCCGCAAGCCAGGTTTCGGTAACGATTTGAATATCGCCTTTTTACCGCAAGAACTCGGATCTCGCAAGAGCTTCTTAAGTGACCAATATAGTCAGGAATCCTAAGAATGTCCTCCATAGATAAAGTTTTGCAAAATCATGAAGTTTGATGTGTCACAAGCCAGGTTTTGGAAAAGATTTGAATATGGCCACTTTTCCGAAGGAACTCGGATCCCGCAGGACCTCCCTCAGTGGCTAGTATGATCAAAGACCCTCAGAATGTCCTCCAAGGACCAAGTTTTGAAAAATCATGAAGTTTGATACGTCGCAAACCAGGTTTTAGAAAAAAATTTAATATGGCCACTTTTCCGGAGGAACTCGGATCCTGCAGGGCCTCTTTTAGTGGCCAGTACGGTAAGAAATCTTCAAAATGTCTTTTGATGACCTAGTTTTGCAAAATCATGAAGTTTGATGTGTCTCAAGCCAGGTTTTGGCAACGATTTGAATATGGCCACTCCTCCGGAGGAACTTGGATCCTGCAGGGCCTCTTTTAGTGGCCAGTATGGTCAGAAATCTTAAAAATGTCTTTTGATGACCTAGTTTTGCAAAATCATGAAGATTGATATGCCGCGTGCCATGTTTCGCCACTAAAAATGTATTGTCCACCATCCCTGAACAGGTACTTACCCCAGTACTCCCACCTTGGAATCCGAAACAACGAAAATTTTCGGAATAACCAGTGCAGATCTAACGATAGCTAACGATGGAGTATCATCAATTTTAAATTTGAAATTTTCTTTCTCATAGGGGTTGGGGAAGTACACGGTGTTCAATAAGTTCGGATACACTTTCAAAATTTGTTAAAAAAATGAAAACATGTTTTTTTATTTTTTGGATTTATGTTATTGAAAGCTATGTTTACAAGGAACGTTTACAACATTTCTCTTGGAATGACCCCCCCTTTGTACTCCTTAACGAGCTTCAAACGTTTCTCGAACGCGTCGCAGGCGGCACGCACGGACTGCATGGGCATTTCGTCCCAGATTTTGAGAATTACCGTCTTGAAATGATCCAAAGTGCTGACCTTGTATTCGTTCAGCTTCGCCATCATATAGGACCAAACAAAAAGTCGAGAGGATTCAAGTCCGGGGAGCTGGGAGGCCACAAAGTTTTGTCCAGAAAGTCGGTTGAATTGTCCCGACACCAGGCTTGAACCACATTTGCCGTATGGGCTGGTGCACCGTCCTGCTGGAACACGTAGTGCTCATCGCCGTAGAGGCTTCGAAGACTGGGGCAACAACCTTTTCCAAAACCTCGGTTTTGTAGTACGCCGCGTTGATTTTGACGTTTTTTCAATAAACACCAAGGGTAGCTTACCACGTTTGCATACTGCCCCCAAACCATCACCGACGCGGCGCTTTGGAACCGAGGGATGTTTATATTGGATTCAGGAATGCTGTCCCTCGATGGCGCCCACACCCGGTCATTTTGCACATTGTGCGGCTGCTGCAGCACGAACAGTTTCTCGTCCGAAAAAACAAACTCCTGACCAGCGTGCCGAGAGGATCCTCTTAGCTCGATCCAACCGCTTTTGCTGGTAGCCTCCGAAACGCCATGGACCTTACGTTTTTTGTAAGGCCTGAAACCAAGGTCCTTGGTGAGTATGGTGTGAGCGGTTCCAATGGAAACGTTGAGATCTGCAGCCGTTTTCCGGATTGAGCGGTTCTTTTTGCGCCGAATTCGCTCCCTCACGATCTTGATGACCCGTGGCGTCCTCGCTGAACGCGGCCGACCGGATCTTGCACGGTCATTGGTCGAGGACGTCTCCCGGTATCGCCTGATGGTCGTGTAGACAAAGTTCCGCTTGACCCCATGCGATTTCAGCAGCCGGAATATATCGCCGGGTCGCTCACCGTTCAAAAACGCTGCAATTACGAAGTCCCGATACTCTTTCATCGCGCGTAACAAACGAACAACAACTAACAGAATGTCAACACCGCGCACATTCGGTAGCGTATGAATGAAGCTAAAGCTGACACCAATACCAATGCAGAATATGTACATGGCGCATACCTACGCAATCATGAAAACTTGTATTCGAACTTATTGAACACCGTGTACGTGTTAAAGACTGGACTCGGAAAAAATTAGACACACAAAAATGATCACCAAAAATTCATTTTAAATCGAATACTTCTCAAATGTTCAGGTATTGAATAACTATATCTTAGCTATGTTTTGGCATAACTAATATATATTTTTCACCGCAACCCAAAAGATTTTCGACCACAAATACATATGGCCTGCCAAATCAAGAACTTTTCGGGAATGTGGACACCTTCTTTGTCCAAAAATGTTTGGCAACGACGTTCCTTTGCACTGCGTTGTAAAGAGCCAGACCCGGAAGCTGTTTAAGGTCTTCGAGTACGTATGTTTCGTCGTCCATTATAATACAAGACAATGTTTACAAAAAAATGGTGTAAAGCTCCTAAGCATGACTTTTTGCAGTGAAGTTTTGGTTGTCAATACGGTTGGGCACCTTTTTCACTTTATACGCCTTCACTTCTTGCCTCTTTTTTGTACGCATACTGTTGACTTCCCAACTTTGCAAGCCACATTTCGCACAGAAAGATTGGGATTTTTCTCAAAAATGGCTACCACCTTCTTGTCCATTTGTCGAGAGCATACTTTTCGATTTTTTCCACTTTCAACCTTCCAATTCACAGTCAAGCGCTGGTCAAATGATTTGCAAGCACAAAACACGGTACTTTTCGGTAGTTTTAGTTACCGATAAATTCGGATTTTGCTGCCGTTTGTACAAAATACTTCCACATGATACAAAAAATTGAGTAACATTTCCGCGAGTGATAATGAGGTAGTTTACAATTGTTCTCAAATATTGAGTAAAATGAATCGGGAGTTTATAAAATAAAGTTTCAGCTGTCATAATAAGTGAAACGTTTCATCAGTCATTGAAATAATCCAAAATCGTTTCTAAAAGAAAAGTGTCCCAAATTTAACGAGTACAATAGCTTAGGCTTAATTAATTCTCTGAACCTTTACAGGACTATCATTTTTCTATCGCCGAGAGTCTGTAGACCAGCTAAGCGATGGATCTCGAAATTTATTATTCTCGAAGGACAGTTCAGAATCATCCAAAAGATGGTGTCCTGTACTACCTGCAGTTTCCGATGGTGGCTATTGGCACAACTCTCCCAGATTGGCAAACCGTACTCTATCTCGGAAAGAATGATTTTTTTATGGACCGCAAGCCTGTTCTTGGTCGATAGAGTGGACTTGTTGTTGATCAGCGGATTCAGAGATCTTATTAAGGTTCTACACTTGTTTGATGTTTTGTCAACATGCGATCGGAACAACAACTTGCTATCTAGGGTAAGACCAAGGTAGACTTCTTCCCCGGACCAATTGATCGGAGTGTTACAGAGGTAACTTTGACATCTTGTAGCGGAATGAGTCGAGGTGACTTCGAATGCGGTAACTGAATCTTCTGGGTTTTAGCTGCATTGATACAAATCTTCCTGTTGAAGTAATCGGACAGAACATTGAGGCCCTCCTGAAGTTTTCTAGTCAGAGACGAATCACTCGACCCTTGTTGATGATGTAGAAGAGGCTAGTCTGGGGAACACCAGCATCAACGTTAAACGTTTCAGAATAGGAATTGTTCAGAATGACCCTTAATTAATTGTCTAATATATAGTTCTTGATGATCTTAACAAGATAGATCGGGAAGTTGTATCGATGCAGCTTAAACACCAGACCATCATGCCAGACATTGTCGAACGCCTTTTCAAGTGAAAGATGAAACAGTGAAAGATGTCTTTCCAACAGACCTGTTCCGTTTGAGGATTTTAATAACTCGTCTCAGTTGGTGGGTGGTAGAGTGACCTTTCCTGGACCAAAATTATTCCCGAAGGAAGATGTTATTCTGGTTTGCGAAATCATGTAAACGGCTGAGGATCAGCTTTTCCAACAGCTTCGAGATGAAGGACAAAAGGCTGATAGGACGATAGGTTTTAGCGCTGGTAGGATCTTTGCCAGACATGCGAATAGGGATTACTTTAGTTATTTTCCAGCAAGAAAAAATAACAGCTACAAGGTGTCGGGAGAAATCAACACTCAAGTTTTTCAACTCGAAGTTGACGACTCCGTCTACATCAGCGGCTTTCATGTTCCTGGTTCGCTTGATGACAGGTATCACCTCATCAGCCGATATGATACTATCAACAGGGACAATTATGGGTGCTTCGGCGGCTCTAGACATTGCCTCTGTAACAGTAGGCTCATGTGAGCTCACAATAGATTCACCAAAGTTGTGTGAAATCACAAAATGTTGACCTAATGCATTGGCCTTTTTAACCGGGGTGATAAGTTGGGATGGTACCGAGCTTTGGTTGAGCGTTGAAATTGTCTTCAGATCGTGTTACGGGCTGACTCCGAAAATGTACTTAGTAGTCCAGTCAACCTGGTTTATAGAAGAAACATGCTGTTCTCGGGCCCGAGCGATTGCTTCATCGATGTTACGCAGCTGTCGGTCGGTGTCTTTGGGCGTCTCGGGGAGCGTATCATAACCGACAGAGTCGTCGACACATCGCTGGAAGAGGTCCCAGTTGCCTTGGTGATAGCTACACCTGGTGATAGAGTGCCGATTGATCAAGGAGCCAACTTCGGCCACCACCGGATAGTGGTCCAAGCTGAGCTCCTGGTATACGATCAGTTGAACGATGTTGTTTGCCATGTTGGTGAGGAAAATTTCGAGGGTTAAGTGAGTCCCGGCTTGACCTAAACAGTTAGGAGAATCCGGACTCAGCAACATGTAGTGGCCCTCCTCCAGGTCATGTTGGATGATGAATCCGTTGGTGTTCCGACGAGTGTTTCCCCAGCCTTCATATCTTGCGTTGAGGTCGCCAGGGATGATGAATTGCCCCCACCACCGAGTTAGGTTGACGATGTCTTGCCATAAGCCCGCAGCCTCTTGTTTGGGGCAGTAGGCCGCAATGATGACGATTGGTCCGACGATGGTTTCTAGCTCCACACCAATTGCTTCAATTGCTTTGAGCTGAAAACTCGGCAGCAGGCGACAGTTGATGTTGTATTGCAAAGCAATGGCAACACCCCCTTGTGCGTTTCGGTGATAATGGCGATGCCAATTTCCTTCTCGATGAGAAAATCGGTTAGCTCGAGATTTTTGTTCCGAACTGAACAAGCATTTCAATGAAGTACCTTAATGGCTTCACGGTCCATATTATTTGATGAAGTTCGTCAGCACCATGCTGGCAGCGTTGATTTGTTGCTCCATGAAACGACAACGGCGCAGTTGTTGATGCAGGATCTGGATGAACTCGGTAAATTTGGTACGTTGTACCGTAGCTGCGGAAAGTGTTCCTCTGTCACCGGTCTAGGTGGTCGTCACTGACTGTAGTGTTTTGTGTAGTGTAGATTTCTACGTATTCCGATCGCTTTGGGCACGATCGGTTACTTCCTTCGTGGTTAGCACCACAGTTGACGCACTTCGGTTCTGCACTTTCGTCCATTTGGCTGCACCACAACGCGATTTCATGTAGCAGTTCCTGGTACCGTGCCCGAAGAATAGGTAGTTTTCCACACTGCGTGACGCCGTTCTTGAGCGGACGGTAATGCTTCCATTCAACAATGATGTTGAAGAGGGTCTTGATTGTCTGGAGATCGTCCTTCTCCAGCTGGATCAAGTACAAATTTTCCCGATAGTTTTTGGATCCCTTGCGCCCGAAGGGAAACACTTTGATAGGTACATAATTTTAGTGCCCAGCTGCACAGCTTGAAAAGTGGGTGTATTTGTGCCGCAGCAAGCTTATTTGGAGGCAACGCTACATCCTTGGTGCGTAGTGAGTAGCAGAGGAATTTTTGCTTTCTTTGGTACGTGTTGTATCGGCAACCCGGCAAATTTTATTGTTTGTCAGTAGTCTGGCATTGGGATTCGACGGTCCGGCAATGGTATCGTCGTTTCTCGGTTGTTTTGTGCCGACGGCTTGTTTATTAGCGGCAGCCATTGCTGCTCGCCGTTCTGCAGCGTCGATTTTGATGCATGTCATTGCCACAGCAATTGGTAGTGGCGAGCTTTTCACAAGTTTTTGAAGATCCGTTTTGAACTTTGCTACTTCGAGCAGAAGGCTGAGCGCAGGAAAGAGGTCGAACCGAGGGACGAACAACGTCGTGGGAAAGCACTGTGCTTCAAGCACAACTAAATTAATCCGAAGAACCGAGCAGAAAAGAATAAGTCTGTCGCACACGAATGCACAGCGAGAAGTGCTTCACATCCATATCGTCCAGTTTTGGTCAGTAGAAGGCCGTAATCAACGACCTGTAGCACCCATAGTTGACAGTGATGGCCTCGCCAACGTCATTTTCGAAGAAATATGGACCGATGACGCTTCCTGCCTAAAATTTACATCCAAAAGTGACATTCTAAGGATGCATTGCCACTTTGTGGACTTTGTGTGGATTGACCATGTCCCAAATTCGACAGTTCTGCTTGCTCAGAAGGTTCTTAGGACAAAAGCGGGGTCTCTTTCCATCTGCTCTGAATCCCAATCAGCAAACATACGGCGTTGCCTATGATCGTTAAGCTTGAGCTCCTGGATCCTCTATGGATGCTGACCAAAGTCTCGGCGTAGAATTCGCCAAGTTGAAGCTTTAGAGTAGAGCGGCGATATTCTTGGCAGACCTTGCGTTCCACTGACGTACGTAGACGATGATTGAGACCATGAAATGGGCGAAGCGCTTGGAACGTTGCTAATTTGTAATTAGTAGCTTCAACAAAATGGCCGCAATGAACTACCTGACCTAACTTTGACAGGAAACCCCTATTGGAAAACCTCTCATAAACCCTCGATAAATCTTAAATGTTACTTGGGTAGTGTCCATCGTTATGCAATGAGTTGAGGGCTGAAATAATGCAAAAAGTGTGCTTTAGTAAAGTACATTAATAAATGCTTCAGAGTGTTGCTATTCTTAACAAACAGTTGAGATTGGTTTCTTTTCTTAAACCAACAGAATTTTTTTGTACTCCACCCTGATAGCAACCAACACTGGCGACTAACGCATGCATTAAATGTGTTGCGTGCTGTGCTCAATTCACGATGGCACAGTTGACATTGGATAACATTATGATATTGGTTGCTTTATTTTATTGACCATTAGCATTAGCATGATTGACGGGCTAACACTAACATACATCCTCAATGTGTAAAAACGGTTGGCCCGAATGCAGGACAAATAAGGAAAAGGTAAGAATATGTTGACCTGATACTCGCTTTATTGGAAGCCGAGGGGTCCTCTGCACTTCCACGAGAAATCACTAGGTTCATGGATAAAAGGATCTGCTTATATGTTCCTAAATTATATGGAACTGCAATGAGTATCTTCAATTTGGTTTTGGTTTTATTCTAAGTTAAGGCAAAAAAGCCAAAAAGCAGCCAGTTCCCGCTCGAAAAGAAAATCTAATTTAAACCGAACTCCAATGCAAAATTGAAATCTATTGTCAATTTCCTCTGAAAAACAACCACTTGCCGGCTGAGATTCCTACCGTAGGTTCTAGGAAAATTCTGCAAGCCCACGACGGGAGGCAGATTATATGTACCCCTCGTGTGCCCCGTTTCTTCCGAAAGCGTTCTCGAGGAACAATAGCAACAGGATTCACTAAAGAAAACACGTTACCCGCAACGCAACGGTAGAATCACTGTGGGTAACACAAGCCTTGCCGTCCCAGGCCGTAGTTGGTTGGTATACATCCATATGTATAGTGATTTTTCATTTTAAATGAGAGCAATTTGTTATCCTGATGAGGATAATGTGGGATTGTTATCCTGCAGCCGACGGTCCACATTCAATCCGCTGCCGTTGAAAGGAGTCTACTTCTGTTACGCTTCACGACTGTGTTCATATTTCCGACTCCTCCGGCTTCGCAGCGTAGTGCATAATCGCCTTTTTTGCTGATGGGTTCTACTCCGGAAATGTACATTAGAAGAAGCGTGAAGCTCGCGTAGAAGCGGAAGATTTAAAAATGAACCAGAAAATGCTCTTTCGATTGCGAGCCGTTTCAAAAGCCGACAGAACAAAAGAACCAGGACACACAGACGGTTGCCGAAACAGATTAAGTGAGTTCCTGATGGCCTTCTCTAGAACTTACCTGGCGTGCTGAGGGCCAACGTTGCCGATGTCATGCGCCGAGCTGGCCGTTATCTGAGAATCGTTGATTGCCCCGGACTCCATTCCTAATGGATTTTTGCATTTTTCTGTAATTAGAAGGGTCGCCAAAAGCGAACCGAGATGGAGGAAAGAAAATCGATTAGTCTTGACTCATTAGCAACAGGTTCATTCTTTTTCATTTTGCATGACAACAACGTCACTGTCAGTGCAAAATTGCCACCCCCTAGGAAATGGACACACAGCAACCGTAAGCGGTTTGGAATAGCAGCAAAGGTCTGCGAAGACCCGAGAGCGTCGATTTGGACGGTCTGCCGTTGACGGTATGATTTCAAACAGTAATTACTTTACCTTCTTTCGGTGTTCTTAGATCATCGTCTATCGGTTCAACGTTGCGTTGAAAGATTAGATTTGGCTTTGGGTATTTCCACTCAAACCAGGCTAAAGGGTTGCAAAACCGGAAGTGATTGATGACAGCTCATTTAGGGGGACTTTTTTTTTCGAGTGATTGATTTTTAAGTGAGGGACAACGTAAAGCTGCTTCTGGACGTCCTTTCTAAGGGATTGCTGGAAATATTCAATTTAACAGGACAACTACCTTTAGTGCGCGTTTTATAGTAATAATTCCAGTGAATCAAAATTCGTGAATGCATGAATGATAAAGACATTGTCCTAACTTTGCAATGTTGGGACAAAAAATAATGTATCTTTGTTGCATACTCAACACATTAATGACAAATTGCATAGCAGTTGAATCAAGATATTAATGTTTCACAACATCCGACTGCTATTTAGGCATGAGACAAGGCGTTGTTTGTATATTGCTTTGTATGCAACATAAATAAATTTAATAATGTCACATGTTGCATCTACCGAAAAGAGACAATGTTTAGTTTTTTCCCTCTTTCTCTCTCAAAAGTTTTGTCGAGTGATAGGGGATAGTTGGTAAAGATCGAAGATCGATACCTACTGCTTTAGTGAAAAACATACGATTTGCAATAAATTTCAGTTTGTGCTGTTAATATGAACTAAAGTTTATCATGCATGTTGTTTTAATATCATAAATAATATAATTAATTTATTCCTAAAAATAAGTTGATTTGCAACAGCTAGTGTTCCTCTTTTCAACCATTGTCCGTTTCTAGCGACATTCCCTTATTTATTGCATACGTTTCATCAAAGCTTTTGCAATCCCGACTAGTGCTGTTCTTCCAATATTCGAGCGATCGGTAATTTCCGTTCCTTGTGGCATTTCCTCAGTGCATTTTGTTGCATTGCGTTGTTTAAAAAAAAATAAAAAATGGATTCTACATTTTCTAAAGAGGACAAAGAAAATGTGTCCCAAAAAGTTCGAAACTTATTTCGTTCCGAGAACGGGGATCTTAGTTGTAGCCTGGGTCTTAATTGCAAGTTCAGTCCGAAAACGTTTCTGTGACAAATTGTTTGCGCTACATCAAGAACTCTCACCCGGAGAGTTACAATGTGTTTCCGGTGGGTATGGAATATTTTTGAAGATATTATCTAAAATATTTCCAAGCTATCGTGAGACGCGTCACATCACATAAGGATTCGATTACAAGACGAATGGTAGCCATACAGAGTGCTCAGGAGAACGCTGGCCACATCCGGACATGCTGCAGGTACCTATGGAGATGTGGCCAGTTTTTGATCTGAACCAAAACATTCCATGCGATATCTCTAATTACATTTAAATTCGATAATTGCCCAAAACCTTATTGGCATGTTCTAGGAACATCCGGGGAAAAGCCTTCTTGTTTTACTTGGACCAGAACATATCATGCTACACCCCAAATCACATACGAAATCCAAAATTTGAGTAATTGTTGTTAGAATCAAGTGTCAAGAACTACATTGGCTACAGCTGGACACGATCTGGGCCAGTGATGGTAAATGTAATGTATTTTAGTGTTTCTCTTCAGCTCAAAACCTAGAATCTACAATTGTATCTGTAGATAATTCAACAATACAAAGTTGCGATATGCATTCAACCACGTTTATTGAAGCTTCTGGAAAGCCAAAGATATTATGTGATAATCTGGGACAATATTGGTCATTCTAAGTTTGCGTTGCAGCTAAAAAAGATACAGTTACAATTGGTTCCGCCAAATCTGAACCAAGAGCCTATCGAGAATCATCAGTTTTGTTCGACATATTCAATCAGAACTTTTCAACTTCAAGATGCATTCTTGAAGTTTATAACCAACAATCAATTTGAGTGATTCATATCTTTAATGTGCCAAACAAATATTCTGTGAGGATTAACTATCCAATAATGTCGGTTGACCTAAAAGAAGATCCACTGAACATGGTTGAATACGTATCGTATATTTGTACAGCCTAAAAAGCTACAGTTAATATTTCAGCTCCTTTTTTTTGGGCTCCAGAACTGTATGGCTGATAAAGAACATCCCAGATCATCTCATAATGTCTGCTTACCATCCAGAAGACTCAATAAACATGTTTGAAAACGTATCATAACTATGTGTAGCCGTAAAAGGTACAGTTACAATTCTAGATCCTATGTTTAGTACTCCAGGACAGGTTGGTTGACTTAGAATATCCCAGATTATCTCATAATGTTGGTTGCTCGTTCATAAGATCCAATGAACATAGTTGAACACATATCGCACATTTGCACATCTAAAAAAGCTACAGTTACAATGGTAGATCCTAATCTATGAACTAATGAACAGCCTGGTATGCCTCAGAACATTCCAGATTTCATCATAATGTTGGTGGACCTTCCAGAAGATCCATTGAATATGGTACAATACATATCGTAAATTTGAATAGCCGTAAAACTACAGTTACAACTGTTGATCCCAAGATCTGAGCTCCAGGACTGTTTGGATCACCTAGATCATCCCAGATTATCTCATTATGTCGGTTGACCTTCCAGAAGACTCAATTAAAATGGTGGAATAGATATCGTAACTTTGTGTAATCGGAAAAACTATAGTTACAACTGTAGATCCTCTGTACTGAACTTCTTTATGTTCAGGATGGTCTGAGTTGAAAACCAGGCGTTAAACGCAAATATTTTTTATTTTGCCCTGATAAAATAGTCAATTTGCAACAAGTTTGCAGAAGATAATGTTCGCTTTTGTTCTGTGTGTGATTTCATACAGGCATTTTTCTTCAGGTGGAAGTCTATCCACAACAAATTTTATAATTATTCAGATCAGTAATTTGTTCGACAGTAACAACCGATTGTCGCTATTTTTCATGTTACTGATAAAGCATTGTAACTATTAGGGATCCTCATAGCAAGAGATAAGCGGAAATTCGATTCGACGATTTGGCAACGATGTTTATTTCAATCACAGAGGATGATAACACTTTCCATAGTGCAAAATTTGTACGATTGGCTCAGATATGACAGCTCTCGATGCATGATTGGCTCAAAAATGGCTGCTTCCGCATATCTCTTACTATGAGGATTACTAGTTACTATCAGTAGTGTGTTGCAATAAAACATTTGTGCAAAAAAACATGTGTGCGAATCTCTAACAGCAAATTGTCTCTTTCCCATCATCGATGCAACATTGTGTTGTTTTCTTCGTGGTTTGTTGCAATAAATTCAAGCTACAACATATCATTGTTGCATAGTGAGAGAATAACGGGTGTATCACTCGTCAAGGTTATCTTATGTTTTTAGGTGCACAAAGAGAATATTTGGCACACTGAATAATTCAAAACAATTTTAAACTTGCAGTCAGCATTCGTAAGAAAACTTTTTGTTTTAGCTGTTCCACCGATTTTAAGGAAGAATTAACCAATCATTAAATAACAATCTGTTAACGATGTGAGTGTAGTAAGTACACACTACCAAAATGTCATGTAAATTTCTGTCTCCATAGAACGACACATACAAGCATCCTTTAGAACATAAAAAGAGAGGAGAACATAAATTCAATCAAACACATCTTTCGTCGAATTGCGTGTGTGTTAGTTTCAGGAGGCATTTTTTTTACACAAAATCTTGCTCTATGTTCACCGAATTTTTACAAACATGAATTACGTCTCGTGAAAAAATCATAATTTCTAAGTGTGTAGCAATACCTTTTCTTGTTTGTGACTTCCACTTCCAACTGCCAAGCACCTACATCTTTTCAAAATTCCAACATTCCTTTTATTAATACACTGGCAGAACTATGGAACTCAGTTTACTTAATCAGTTTGTGTTTCACCGGAAGTGATTGACCAATCATCACCGAAAAACTCCCTCCCCAGTGCCATCCAGCACAAAATTGATACACTTTTACGTCGCATCAATCTATACGAGTTTATCCACTTAATTTACCCATCTTCCGTTACTCGACTTCACTGAGGCAACACAAACTTCCTCTTTGTTGCGAATCGTTTCAACTTTCCATCCATCAAAGCAACCAACTTTTGTCCACTTCTGCTTCGTTCTTCGTTCTTGGACTTCCGTCGCACTCTAACTTTATCGACACCACCGAGGAATGGCGAAGGCGGGCAAGTCTATCAAAGAACCGACATTGGCTTCCTTCTAGTGCCACCCACAACCCCGCTCTTGTCGGGATTCTTTTCCGAGCCAAAGTGAATTAGTTTAATAGCACTCGTTTTGGTGAAGCGCTTATCGAATTTGGAATTCTTTACATGGTTGACGGCAATCGAGACAGTGCCAAGGCGACCAGCTGACGCAAAGTGATTGAAACCCCTACATTGGTTCAGCAGCTGGAGACGGCAGGGTGAAGAAAAGTTGGCTGAAAGTTACTCCCACTGATCGGTTCGCGTTCAGCTTGCCTCTTTTTACGCCCTTCGATGTGCTTCCGGGAAGTGAGTTTAGCTTAATTGAGTCAGAGCTCATAGATAGGGACGATTTCCTCGCACGGTGAGTAAACCGAGGGAAAGTAGCCAGGTTGAGGTTCCAGGAGTTGCTTAATAAATAATGCGTCTGATTCAAGCTCCATCGGGGGAAATGATTATAAATAAATTTTGCTGCAACGGTTTTAACTCAATTTCTAATTTACTTTCCACATCAAGTTTTTAATTAAATTTACAACATTTGAATGAGAATCCAGAGCACTGTCTGTCTATGGCATACCTTCTCCGGTGGCACTCTAGCGTCATGCTTCGTCTGATCTCGACATCTGAATCCAAAACGAGAAGTAAAAGCATTCCTCAGTAAGCTCAACAACAATAACAACCTCCAACACCACCAGTATTCAAGAAATGGTAATCCATCCAAGACAATAACGCAACCAACGAGAAGAACAAGAGAACACGTTCGTCTTCAGTTTAAAACTATTTCTTCAGCAGATTCCGAGACTTCCACCCGGAGCTCTTCTCACCCTTACCAGCACCCTCGTGATGACTTGTTTCTTGCACATCAAGCTTTAAATTAAATTAAATTTATGATGCGGCATATAAATATAAATTTTAAAATGTGTGCTGTTACTTGTGGTGTTTAACCGACCGACATCGAAAATATGAAATTCTCGGAATACGCACCGCTTGCACTTTTCCCATGGTAGATGGGCAAGTACCTGTCCCGTGTACTGTGCCATTTGCCATCTGCCCGAGTTGCTCAGAGTTGTAACCCGTCCACAAGAGCAAACGAGAAGGTGCTGCTGCTGCAGTTCATGGACCCAGCTATGGCACTCAGCTGACCTCAGCAAGCAACCGGAAAATGTAGGCACATGGAGGATCCTCGGTGGAGTTCAAACTGCGAAGCAAGGTGTAATTACACACTTTAAATATCGGAGTAGGCTCTGGCTCGACCAGCTTAAGATAGCTACACGGGAGATTCGTTCCCTCCGATGCGGTTATGTGCAACGTTCCCAAGTGAGTAGGAGGCAATCCATGCACCGGGAGAGTAGTTACAGCTCAACGTGAAACGATTCACGATTTACAGAGTTTTAAATTAATTTTCTCATCAGGTCGCACAGATATGATGATTGGTTGCGTTGCTCGTTCGATGGTAGGAACAGAGTTGTGGGCAGGACCAGTTAGCGCAGAATTAATGGTCAAGGGTATTGGTGTATGTTCGCTTCGAAAGGTAATAAAGTGGATTATTGAAGACACAAAAATGGTCAATCTTATCTCATCAGTACATCCATAAAGAGCATTCGTCGCTCTTTAAGTAGTGAAGCTTTGGATCGTTTTTGATATTTTCAATCAAACACACGTGTGTTAACCTTTTGTTTTTTTCTTAAACGAGTTCATTTATTTGGGAGACTCAATTAATTCATAGTAATTTAATATAATGAGTGACCTCATACTGAGTAATTTAATTACTTGGGCCGTTTACTCGCGGCTTGACAACTTTCTCCAAAACATCCGTTTTATAATATACGGCATTCACTTTAACGCCGATGAAAACCAGAGGTAATTTGCCTCGATTGCAAATTCCTCCACAAACCATCACTGACGTAGCACTTTGGAACCGTGGAATATTCCTTTCACTCTCTGGAACAGCTCTCGAAGAGAGAGCCCACAATCTGTCGTGCTGGACATTGTGAGATTGTTGCAAGACGAATAATTTTTCGTCGGAAAAGATAAATTCTGCCCCACCGTGCCGCGACAAAAGCAGACTTGCTCTTTAGAGTCGTTTGTGCTTGGAAGGTTCCGAAACTCCGTGAGCCTTACGTTTCTTGAAAGCTTGGAATCCGAGGTCATTTTGCAGTATATTGTGCATTGAAGATCTCAAAACATTCAGACCTGCGACCACTTTACGTACAGAGTGCTGTGATTTTCATCTAATTCGTTCCCTGACCACTTAAACAACTCGTGCAGTCCGCACCGTACGAGTACGACCGGATCTCTTCCGGTCATCTAAAGAGCAGGTGTCACGGTAACTTCGGAAGGTTCGGTACACAAAATTTCGCTTAACTCCGAGGTTTTTCAAATTTCAACCTTTCAAAAACTTGTTTATCACCACAGCACGAGACTTCTTCATCGCTGGTAAAAGATAAACATCGAATGAAAACAATCAGACTTAAGCTAGAAGCGTTTGTATAAACATAGTGCAAAACTACATCAACACATACGTGAAGCATGTTGAGAAGTTGGACGACTCCAACGCAAGGAAAAAGTGTATGCGAATATATTGGACACGGTGTATTTACTATGTACAAGCTTCACTCGGATTGGAAAGTACTTGCTCGAAAGCTACATACTTATTCACTAATCAAAGCCATGAAAACTTTGTACGAACATACCTGCGCAGGATTTTTCTGACGACGGTGATGACAGTGCCATACGAAGCAATGCTGATAACGGAACGAAGTGACGATAACTTGAAGCGATGGTGGTGGTTCAGAAAGGGCGACGGTTCTGAAATGGCGACGCTTGACCACACAAACCACACCACGGCACCTGGACCCGTGCGCACTATGGCCGAAACTAGAGTTGGGAGACCCTATTTAGTGGTCCTTAGCCTCTTGTTCAGTAACTCCTATCCCTAACTCCCCGCGGTGCCAGCTGGGCTGCGAGCAACCTTATGGAAGATCGGGTAACCAACTGGGAATCGGTGGGAAATATGGTCGCTGGCTGACAGGGAAGAGCGGGGAGCTTAAAACAGGAGAAGCGGCTCACAACAGCGTCTTTCCCCCATGTTAGGGGCGGCTGATCGACGTCCGAGTGCCAGGAAAGGACTTCTAGCTCAATTGTGCACTATGGTCCTCCGGAAAGTAGGAGGTTGGAGTCCGGCTCGCGAGCCAGCCGTAAAAAAGAATTGCAACGGAAAATCAGCAACAGAATAATACGAACCGAGACCAATGGCAACGACCCCAGCGAGCAAAGAGGACTAACGATTGGAAACTCGGTACGTGGAACTGCTGGCCTCTCATCTTTATTGGGAGCACCCACATACTCGCCGACCTACTGTAACGTGCGGAATTGAGCGTCCCCTTCAATATAGGAGTCACCTTTCTCAAGCGAACCGGCTTCGCGTACCTTACCGGTATGACCGAGCGGGGTTAAGGAAGACTACTATATATTGTCTAAGGTCCGGTTTCGTGTCCGATACTTGACAACGGATCACTGAAACCGCGCTCTCGGGTCCGTTCCATAGGGGTTGTAACATAGGGGGAATCACGACGTATTATTGGTGACCGTCGAAACCATTTCACCTGCTTTCGGTTGAACTTCACTCTTCTCCTTTTAACTACCGAAAATAGACGGACCCTTGAAGGGCGCGCGAGTCTGGCGTTCTTCCAGACGACGTCAACCAGATCGGTCAAATCACCTCCGTTAAGCGTCCACGATCGCCGAACGATGAATATTAATACAGCCCGTACAATATAAAAAGCCCGTCGAACAAGCTGAACAACGCGAGATGACAAAATTACTATCAAGAATCATGCGACATTAAACATTTAGTAACATTACCGTTTTGTATGTATTCACAAATTTAACAGATGATTGCAACACGTATACTAAGGTGTCCATTTAGTATTAAAACAAACATTTTTGAGTCTTACAGATACCTTCGTCTGGGCCAAAACTTGCTAGAGTGCTGGGTTTTCCCCGAAATACCGTGTGGCTTGTTTTGAAAAAGTACAAAGAAACTTTGTCGACGGATCGCAAACCTCAAAGCAAGCGTAGGGTATGTACTGTTAACCGTCAACTGCGGAACAAAGTCATCAAGAACATTAAGGCAAACCCCAACATCTCAGACCGCGATTTGGCCAACAAGTTTCGCACCGCACGCAGTACCGTGCAACGGATTCGTCTCCGGAAAGGCTTCAAGTCCTAATGTGCCTGTAGACAACCAAATAAGAATCAAAAGCAGAACAATGTGCCCAGAATCCATGCCAGAAAACTGTATGATCAGGTGTTGAAAAACTAGAAGGGACAGCCCAATGGGGTTGTACGCCAAGTTTACGTAGGACTACGTAGTGACATTGCAATGTAAGTGCTGTTTTAATGGGAGGTTGGATCGGCATAGACAAGTAAGTTTATTAGAAAATTCTACAATTTGCTCTTTAGAAATCATTTGGCAGGGTTCATGATTTTGGTCTACGCGTTATCGCGGGTTGGTATTTTCTACCATCTCGAGCACTTCAGTGGCCAGGTATTCCATCGCCGCAGCGAAGTAGACGGGGGCTCCGGCACCAACGTGCTCGGCGTGGCGCAGTCACCGTTCCCGAGCAGACGGTGAATGCGACTGGTAACAGCAAACCGGTGCGATTCATGCGGGACTTTGGCTTGCTCTTGAAATTTCCTCGAGCTGCTACGTATCACAAATGACTGCTGGCCATGCAAGGGCCTTTTTTATATAATGGCATCGGGTATCATTGAATGGAAGGAAGGTGGTAACACAAAGGCAATGCGAAACAAATTTTACAAAAGGGGACGGGCCCCACTAGTTGCGGCAGACATCAGCGAGGAAATGAAATCATCACGCTGTATGGTTTCGGATGTTAAATTCACATCACCTTATGTAAAAGAAAAATGCCCTTTTCGGGGACAAAACCCCCAACCAAAGAGAGTCGAGATATGGACATATATTTCGTTTGTTGGTTATTAAACATGTTTAGCCATTTACAGCGAGACGCGACCTTCAAAGCTATGCCGTGTTGAGCCAGTGCGTGGGAATGTAAATGTTGATGAACGCAAGAGAAACTTCAAATTAACAAACTCTTTAGATGGGCAAATTATGTTGTTCGTCCTAAAAGGACGGATTTTAGTTGACGGGGGAACATGGTTCCATTTGAACTTGGGCTTTTCACTCGGTCTTCTTGTACAGCAGGACAGCCTGAAAAATACATCACTTTGTGAAATGTTCACACCGGAAAAGTTTCATCAGCTCTGCGTCGTTGCGGATGGCCAGCTGCATGTGACGTGGTATGATTTTGGTCGACGCGTTGTCACGGGTTGGTATTTCCTGCCATCTCGAGCACTTCGTCGGCCAGGTATTTCACGACCGCAGCGAAATAGACGGGGGCTCCAGCACCAACGCACTCGGTGTAGAGACCTTCCATAGCAGACAGTGAATGCGAACGAGTGGGAGCTGCAATCCGGTGACGGTGCGTAGCCGAGCACTGACTCAACATCTTTGAGATCGCTGAAAGACCGAAGGAAAATTTCAACGTGTCTCCCTTAAATATCTTTTCCTGATGCATAGGAGACGTTCCTTACTTAAATATGAAGTCTGTGCTAGCAAAGTACTGTGTATTTGGTAAATTTACTCTGAAAAATCGGCATTATAAGACATCACCTTATATTTGCGTTAATTTCAATAGTTGAATGTTAAAAATCAATAGTTTTTAATATTTAAATCGAAGCGTAGAAAATGTTCCGATCGATTGGTGCAAACATTTTGAAAATCAATCGTGGAATGACTTAGTTATTAACGTTCAAAACCTATATATTTTTCGTGACGCTCCAAATTTTCGCAATTCGAACGTGTAACCCAGTATTGAAAACACAGACGTAATCCTACGTCAAAAACTCAATGGCTGTCTCCTCATGGATGATGAAACCAACGTAAAGGCCGATTTCAAACAGCTACCGGGACAAAAAAATTTATTGGCTTCGGCTCGAGGAGATGTTCCTGCCAAATTCAAGTATGAATGTGTTTCGACAATCAGCTAGCAACTGCAAACGGCAACAACAAAACACAACACCGTAATAATCATAGCTAACTTTTGCATTTTTGATTCGATCGAGACGATTCAATCTTCGTGAATCGATGAATGCATTCATAGACGATTCTTTTATTTGTCATTCATAGTAAAATGAATGCATTGTAAGAATGATTCAATGCATGAACAAAATCATGCGGGACCGATGTCAATTTTTTCTTCTCTTTTTTCTCTCTTCTTCATTCACTCCGGTGTGTTATGATGTTGGCAGAAGATCACTCAGATTGAAATTCTTCCAAGAGCGTGTTCGCAAATGATTCAAAATTGAACGTTATTCGATGCGATTTTTTCCATCACTGAATATTGCTATTCATCAGATCCAACAATGAACCTGTCATGTTTTGGCAAGATTTTGTCAGCTGTCAAACAGTGCTACAGTGGTATGAAACCAACGAGATTCAGATTATACCGAAAGAACTCAACCCACCAAACTGTCCACAGCTCAGACCGATAGAGAGATTTTGGGCTATTATGAAGAGGAAGGTGAAGGCCGTATCGTCAAAAGCATCAATGAATTAAGAACCAAGTGAATTAAGATTGCCAAAACAATGAATGAGAGTAATGTGCGCCGGTTAATAAAGCGTAATCAGGGAAAAGTTCGCATATTTCTTGGAAATCGAGATGAAATGTGTTTCTTGTATTTTTCCTTTAAAGGTTACATAAAGTCGAACATTTTAGTTAAAACCGAATACTATTTGGTCAATGTATACCCAAAATATGCGCAAAAGTCTATGTTCCTATTCTTACTGGGCCACACCTTACATACAAGCACTCTAAAAACTGAATATACAAAAAAAAAATTAACATCTATGAACTGTCTTATGCGATTATTTAAACGGATCACCTATGACTAAGCACTTGTTGGTGCTCAGCCGATGAGCTTGGACATCAATAGAAGAAGTTGCCAAAAGGCACAAAGTGCATCTACGGACTCTTATTTTTACCAATCCCCCCAATTGTAATTTTAATGGATTAGCAAAGATTTTTCTAAACAAGTTTCTTCTCGATTGATGCTGATATTAGTTGCAGTTGAAAAATAGTTTTTAGGATGCAGTTAAAAGTTTACGAGAAAAAGAGTTTGTTTCGAGCATCGGCTGTGAACGGTTGCTACATTGTGCACTACTGTGTTATTGGGCAAGGCGCGTTTCATATTGTATCGGTTATTTGTCAGTTCGATGGCGCGAGCGTGCCAGAAAAAACTACAAAGCTGCTTCCAAGTGAAATTTAGGTGGCGTAGGCCGGCGGTGAGGATTACGATTTATTGTGATTCGTAATATTGGTTCATATTCGCCGTGCCACCATATCCTGCATGTAAATCAATGTTCCATTTTATAAGTGGCACGTTGTTATAAATCGATCCAAATCCCAAGTTACATTGCCAGAACCATCTAGCTTTATTACGTTTTATTAATGTTTAATGAAAGTCACTAGAAATCATTTTGGTTTATTATGGCAGCAAGAAGTACCAATAGGTTTCAAACTTTAATCAGGTTTAGGAGAACCTACTTAGCTTCCTAACGATCTTAAGACCTTGCCTTCTATTTCTAATTTCTTCTACCAATATCAAAAGTTTTATTTTGACTTTATGAGCTCGTAAAATGCTGTTTTGAAAAGCCGTCCTAAATGATTTCTAAACTCATTCATATTATCTTTTCATTGTCAGTTGAAAAAGCATTTTAAGCATTTTTTTTTGCTATCAAACAAAATTTCCTGCAAAAATTGGTACTTTTTTCTTAGATATTATTACTGTTATATGAATCAGAAGAGCGGAAAATCGGATCAAGTAGAACAACAAAAACCAACCACGATATCACCGCGAAGTTTGACAGCTGTGGTCATTTGCTAGTTTGGAAGGCAGTCAATAGGTTTTATGAAGGTTCTCAAGTGGTCATAACATCTTTCACTAGAAAATTTTCAAAATCTTTATGGTCTCAGAAAGGTTTTATGGGGCAACCCCGGCGTAGTGATTAACATCCATGCCTCTCACGCCAAAGTTAGGAGTTCGAATCTCACCCCCGGACAAGTTACGAAAATACCTAAAAGGTATTTGAGTGACTACGACGGGTGATGAACCAGCCCAGGGCTGAAAATCTCGATAATAAAGGAAAAAAAAAAGAGAGGTTTTATCAATTTGTTTTCACAACCGTAGAGTGGGCCACATTGTACACATGTAAGCTTTAAAGATGCATAGAAGATGTGTTGATAGACAAAACAGTTTTGAATGTAGTTTTATCATCAAACTCGGGAGGAGTGCTATACGGCTGGAATAAAACTAAAATTGTTATTTGGAATTGGCTTTCAAGTGTTAAAAGAATTAACTTAGTTTTCCTAACAAAAAACTAGAAGGGACAGCCCAATGGGGTTGTACGCAAAGTTGACGTAGGACTACGAAGCAATGTGCAATCTAAATCGCTGGATTGTTTAAAGAGTGGCCGAAATTGGTTTCCTTCCAAATCGAATTCCCATACACTAAACGTTCGCGCTACAACCTTTATTGATGTAGCCTGTCTTGGTATCTACATTCATACATCTTGCTTTCACTGGAAATAATATGTATGTCATATGATATCAAGATACTCTATATCACGTAATCTACCTTGTAGTGCGAATGAGTTTTGTTCATTTGCTAAACTTTTACTCAAGAAGCTGGCTTCATTCACCTCCAATTGCATACGGTTTCTGCTAGGCCTATGTGAGCATTGCCGAAAGTAACATTACGGCTTCGGCACAGGAAAGATGTTTTTCACAATCGATTATCCCGAAACCCAGCATCCAGCTTTCCAAAACACATGTCAACTTTCTTTTCCAGTTGTTTTGATGGCCCTGAAAAGGGGTTCGAGGGAACATCTACTAACACCAACTCATTTCGTCATGAAGCTGGTTTACTTGACCATGGCTTCGGTTCGCTCGGAAACCTCGTGTTTAGCTAGCTCTCCCGGCAGCTTGATCGAGGGGCAGTTTGAGTTTCCAGAGACGTCAGGGCCATCCGCCAATTGATTTTAGTCAGTCGGGCAGATACGCTTTCAATCCGCTCGGAAATGCCAATTATGAAGCTATTCATAATGCTTATTGTTTTGGAGGAAACGACAGTATCGGGTTAAAATGCTTCAACACCCGGTAGATAAGGTGCTATACACGGAAGAAACAAAGTACCTATAATTGAGTATTTTTAAACTGAAAGTTGAGTACTGTTGTTGAACTGGAGAGATGGGTAAATTTGATTCTGCACATTAGGTAAACATTACTCAATGGGTGAGTACTTCATTGACAACAAAAATGGGTGAAATGAACTCAATTTTGGGTACTTTGTTTCTTCCGTGTACGTTTTCTTCTTCCGAGCCTTGCAGCTGGAACTGTTTGCCGAGATGGTGAAGCGAGAATGCACCTTAAGAGCATATTCTGTTGATATGATCGACCACCTGGTAATCATTATCCTTATTGCGTTGTAGATGGTTGTGGCCTGTTTGGGAATTCATAGTCTATTTTTTCCAATAGACGTCTAGGTCGAAGTAGTGCTAATGGAACGATAGACTGACCAGCATTGGGAAATAAATATGTTAGAAAATTCTATTGTTAACTCTTAAGATAGCATTTGGTGGCCCTAAAAAGGACCGTTTGGTTTTAATAATGATACGGCCATAGTTGTATTTTCTACGATGGTTGAACCACATACATTCCCAAAATAATTTGATTCCTATCGAATGATTGAAATTTCAAACAGCACAAGAGATATAGTCAACCAAACAAACTTTTTAATAAGCAAACTGATTTGGTCGTACTGAAAAAGACGGATATAGTTGACGGGGGAGAAACATTGTTCACGGTTGAACTTGGGGTTTCTTCTTGGTATTCTTGGTTCAGCTCCTCGTCGGTGCGGGTGGCCATCTGCAGTTGACGTGGGCTGATTCTTGTCCCGTTGTTGTCACGGGCGGCATTTTTCCATCAACTCATAGGCTTCAGCAGCCTTTTTTCTCGCAGCGATGTTGACGGGAGCAACGGCCCAAACAGCCAACTGCACCAACTTCTCTGGATAACGAATGCTCACCAGTGCACCCTCCAGTGTGGTCGCACGCCTAATGCGTCGCAGCAGTACATTTCGCTCTGCACAGCACTACTCTACCGTAAGACTGAATCAAATTTTCATTCAACGAAGTCAATGTGATACTAAGTGCATCAAAGGGGACAAACTTCAGTTATTGCGCCACAATAATTAGTTTTAATTAGTGCACGCTAGACGGATGATTTTCTTAACAGAAATGTTCCCAATTTGCTAACCACTGCCAGCAACTAATCCGGTATGCACAACTAGGAACTAAAACGAACTCAACCACATAGTCGGTCACTGACGTGTCGCAATTCGGCTTGAATTATCCCTTCTAAAATTTCGTTCGATAGTTGTTCAACGGTATTTGTGATATACTCCGGGACACGGCGTAATTGAACTACAAACCGACAAAAGAAAAATTCAACCAAACAAACTCTTTAGTTAATAAACTGATTTTGTCGTCCTGAAAAGGACGGATTTAATTTACGAGGGAGAAATAGTTTGCGATTTCCCTAGGGTTGTTTGTCTCGTCACGAGCGGCTTTTTCCCGCCAACTCGTAGGCTTCAGCAGCCATGTCTCTCTCAGCGAGGTTGACAGAAGCATCGGCACCAACAGCCAACTGTACCAACGCCTCTATGCACTCCCGCTTCATTTTACTCAATTTCTGAGTACAATTGTATGCTATCTTTTTTTTCTCTCACGGAAATGTTACTCAATTTTCGTAAGAAGCTGATCTAATCAAAAATTTAGTTGATCCACTGTTTAACGAAAATTGAGTAACACATCCGTGAGGGAAAAAGAGATAGCATACAATTGTACTCAAAAATTTAGTAGAAAGAAGCGGGAGTGTGGGCAACGACTGCTCGCCAGTGCGCCATCCAAGGTGCTTGCTGCCGCTAACTGCGTGCGAACAGCCACTGCACAGCTCCACGACTGTTGTAAGACTGAGTCAAAATTTCAGCTAAGAGCTGGTATGTCATGGCGTCGGATGCTATTGCACAAAAGAAGGCGGTACCAACGAAGGCAATGTGATACAAATTGCACCAAAGGGGACGAACTTTAGTCATTGTGCCACAATAATTAGTTTGAATTAGTGCACGCTAGACGGTTGATTTTCTCAACAGAGATATGCCTAATTAGCTTCCCACCAACAGCCACTAATCCGGTACGCATAACTAGGATCAATGGCGAACTCCACCACATGGTCACTGATGTGTTGCAGTCCCTTCTAGACTTTCGTTCGTTTGTGGTTCAACGTTCTTTGTGGTATAATCGGGGACGCGACGTTAAATGATTGCCATATTCAGCAGTGATGCAGTAATTGAATTAACAACAGCACAATAGAAAAATTCAACCCAACTCTTTAGCTGGTAAACTGATTTGGTCGTCCTGATAAGGACGGATTTAGTTGACGGGGGAGAAATGTTTTCGATTTCACTTGGGCTTTCATTCTTCGTTCAGCTCCTCGTTGTTGCGGATGGCCAGCTGCAGATGAAGTGGGATGAATCTGGTCTTTTTGTTTTCACGGGCGGCGTTTGCTACAACGTGCTCGCCAAACACGTCTGTCGCATACGGATACACAGCGAGAACTGGTTATTGGTGTTCGGTCGTTCCCACGTGTTCCATAATTGCTGGCAAGGCTACTGTGGCAGTATGAACCAATCAGAGCGTAGCGCAAATATGATGTCATTTTCGACCAATAGCTTTGTGCGTTCAGAAATTTGTGAGGGACGGGGAATAGTTATTTTGAAGAAGAAGAAGACATTTGTTACTCGTTTCCTATGACCTTGCTAGGGAAAACACATTTTTCAACCTGTTGATTATGCAAATTTGTATGGGAGCAAAAGAAGGTCATTTTTAAATGAAAAATTGAACTACTTATACTAGTTGAATTTCTTTCAAATTTTGATGCGAAAAATTTGTGAGTCTTTTTGATAAAATGATGCATGAATGAAGTCATTCTGTTTAGTCCAACGAGAGTTATAAGCGTTCAAAAACCTTTCACTTTTGCGTAACGCTCTCATTTTTCAAAATTTTGAAACGGCACCCGGTATTGAAAAGAAAAACGTAGTCCTACGTTAAAACACCATCACACTTTGTGAGTGGCCCCAATAGCATCCTTCCTGTTGGCATAAATCGGTACTAATATTTAAATATTTTACCAAACGAGAAATCCGTTTTTGTTCCTATCCCAGCCTTCCTGGCTGTAGTCAAACGTGTATCGAAAGATTTAAGAATGTTATTGACAGTGCTTGTAGGAAAACCAAGATTTTTTGCAAATTTTCTTACTGACAGATCCGGATGTTCATTGCGACCGCACACAATAGCATTTCGCACTTGCTCTTCTTTCGACGCACAGTGATCGAAAAAGCCTTTTTTCACGGTGAAATTAATTACTCCTAAGGTTTACGTTTCTGAATCCTGGTGTCTTCTACAAAGTTGTATTTAAACAAGTTGCCCATCTTGTGGTGATAATTTTGTAGTTCCAAACATTACCGCTAGGGTGGCGCTGTTGCAAAATTTTGAACAAAACCCAATAGAAGGGTGGCGTCAAAAACAAGTTTGTAGGTTATAGAATTTCAAGCAACTTTGTTAAAGACACCATTTTTCTAGCTTTTAATTCGACCAGGGTAGAGCTATTTTTCTGCTTTAAAGAGGATGTCTCTAAAAGTTGAGTTTTTAATTATAACTTTTTGAGAAAAAGTTATGTTTACACAAAATATAGAAAACGTCATAGAGCACATTTTTGGCATACAATTTTTATTGAGTACAACTTATCATTTAAAAGTTACGTGTAGTTTTAACTATAAACATGCGTTTTTTATTTTCAAACTTACGATTACTTAGGAGAGAATTGGCCAGAAAATTATCAAATTCTTGTTTGCAAGAACAACAATTTTCTGTATAATTGAGCCCTGGTACTCCTGGTGCACATGAGCGGCGGCTGCTTAAAATCGGACATCTTTTTTGTGAATATTTCCCCTAACTTTTGAACAATAAGATATACCCAAATACTTAGTTCAGCAAAAACATGCATCATATTTTTTTCTACACTTCATTTCAAGATATTTTTTTCCTAGCAATCGAAACTAAGAATAAAAAAAAATGTTTAAATACAACTTTGTAGAAGACACCATGATTCGGAAACGTAAATTTCAGGAGTTATTAATTTTGCCATGAAAAAAGGCTTTTCCGATCACTGTGCGACGCCATCTTCGAAAGCTTGTAGTATCACCAAAAATTGATTTTACACAATGAACAGACTTGAGCCTGTACAAATAAATGATTATTTAAAAAAAAAATATGAACAGACATACGTTCATCAGTCGGCGAAATGTTTCACGCGTTGATGAAGTACTTCCAGAGATGTACGTATTTAGGGGTGTCCAGATTTTGTCACGAACAAGTCTTAGCGATCACCTATTAAGGTTACTCACGTATTACTGTTAAAAATAAATGATAAATGAATATATTTACTAACACACTAGTTTGCTTGTCCACAGCATTTTTAACACCCATACAATAAGCTCATATATAAGATCAGCTAGTCCTCACCATTATTTTTTTCCCGTTAAGTCGGTAGTTTCGGAACAATTTTGCGACCTCCTTGCCCACTTTCTGGGAATACAAGATCTCACTTGCTGTGGTCAAGAGAATTACGCCATTTCAAAATTTCAATTGACGAAGGTAGTTGATCTATCTCCTAAGGTTGTCTTTATTCTCAGTTCATATGAGTGTAGATCAGTTGATTTGTGCCGGTACTGGTTTCAGTTTTCAGGTCTGCTAGATGATCACTCTGGATTATCTCATTATTCCAAAAGCGAATCCCAATACGCATAAACTACCGTTTATCGAATAATTTAGCATCGTGAGTCCGACAAGGATGCTCTAAGGGCGAGCCTGAACATTCGCCATAACACCTTCAATAAGAACCACGATCTTAATTCCCTATTCCATCGCGCTCAATTTTCTTTCCGAACACTGAAGTGCATTGTAGCAAAAAATTCAAAAGAAAACTTCATAATGAAATGATGCCAAAGATCACTCAACTGGCCTCACAGGAAAACGACCCAGACGACCAAGACGGAAGCACTTTCCGCTGACTGCTGACTGTTGTTGTTGTTGTTGTAGCTTTGTACGTGTGGTTATGGTGGCTGATATAGCTAGTCCGGTTTGTAGGATGGTTGGATTGCTGGCATAAAAGTGGTTGTTTTCGTTGTTGCGGTATTCGCCCAAAACCCCAACCCACGCGGTGCAAGCATCATCGGGGTGTTGCGGTAGGGCTTGCTTGCTTGTATGCACTTCCGGATACGGACCAACCGACCAACCGACAGCGCTGAACAAAGCCGGGTTGAAGCAAAGTGGTCTATTGTGGCTGGGGTGCGCCGGATGCAAAGAATGTGAATATTTTGTGTCGGAGGAAAGCTTATTTTTGCTCTAGTTTTGTGAAGCAAGAAAAAAATACGAGCTGCCGTTCGTCATGTTGCGAGTGGGAAAAGAATTCTCGTGTGTTAAAATGTTTGCCTCATGTGCTGGATAGCCAGCGAAATATGAACGTGCAACGAATGGGAGTGTTCATGAAAATTGTTTATGAATTTATGAAAAGTGAAAAGCACCATTTTCTACCAAAGAAGCTGCAGTTGAACGAGGGAGGTGCAAATTCCTGCTCCGAAATGAGAAGTATTTCGAACATTTTGTAGTCCTATGGAACACTAGCATCAACCAGGATTGCAGCACTCCTGCTGGGTGGCATGACCCAAGATTAAAGGCATCATGTTGTGAACGGAGCATAATGAAAAACAATAAAGGAAATTAAGCATATTTTCGAAATTGGTTTTCTCTTGCAGCCTTTGGTGTGTGGCGTAGTTACACAATCAGTGCTCGCCGCCCAAGACATGGTTGGTGGTGTATTGTGCCTATGAAACAATGAATGCCATCCTATAGAAGTGGAGTGATTTGGAGGTGAGAGCATTTTGCAGCTGACAAGGATCACTTTCCAGCCAGAAGCAGCACAGACCACATAAAAGGTCGTTCTTGGATTTTAATGAAGGGTTCTTCCGTTTGCATCCGCTCTCTAATGTAGGAGGACGAAGAATGTTCTTGCTGTTTTAGCAGTTCCTGTCAAGTTTTAGCGTGGATCTGGATGTAGTGTTGGCTCTTTTTTTTTTTTTTGCTTCATCCACTCGTGGACGGCAGCAAGGTTATTTAGAAATACTGGTTTGGGTAGCGAATTCATGCTGTTTGCCGGAATTGAACGATGAGGTGAAACTTAATTTAGTTTTCGACCAGAATACTTCCTATATAGAGTGGTTGTCAATAAATACCATAGACAACTGACGTACGAATAGTTGAGGGGGGCATTAGAAGTTGACATTGTATATCGTTTACTGTATTTTAGCAGTTGGCTGTCAGGTGGTTTGTTGTATGGCTTGGATTTGCAAATAACTGTGATTTGTCTAAAATAATGTACATCTTCTTCAAAAATCTTAATTAACTGCATCAAAATTTAGTCGTTTAAAACACCAATCTAAACTATTCAAATAAGGCCTAGAATATGCTTGAATATTAAAAAACGGAGTACTTTCAAATGAACACCGTTTATTCATCTATTCCAATCAGTGCCTTGAATTTTCATAAGATATTCATGAGAAGTGAAAATTATTTATCCCAGTGTAATGATGATTTTTACTTTCCCGGTTTTCATGGTTACCGCTGTCACTTCAATGCCAACTGAATTTTGTTTGCTGCTATGAATGAAATCGGCTCTATGTGCGGGTCAAAAATCTGCTGTCACTGTTGTTTTGATTATCAATCGGTAAGCATGAATTTCATTTGATGAAATCTGTATATCATCTCTTGTGATGATTTTTCATTATTAAGTGATTTTGAATCCTAATCCAAACATGGAACAACCAGGGCCGTCATCATCGTCCCAGAGGAATAGATGCTAGCAATGTTGTGCAAGAATACCCTGGGCTGGGCTGCCCTTGCATTTTTCCGATCCCGAAGGGTAATTGATATTCATTGTGGCTGATTGAATTTCATTTCTGTTATTTCGAAATTTGTTTTGAAAATGAACTTGTTTACACAAATGAATATCAAAGCATTTTGAAAATTGAAAGTTCGTTCTTCTGGTTACGTTTGTTGTCATGAGTTATCATTTGATTTTCGCATGGAACTTTGTAGGTAGTCAATGTTATGTTGCCTGAAAATCCACGCTTTTGAATCTAATGAGCATGACTTTTAACAAGACTGATTCCAATCCAATGCAAATGCAGCTAACACGAGAAAGAATCCAAAACATATTGGGTTAAATGACTACCAACTTTTTTTTCTGTTATTATTGATGCTTGCGGCATTTCATGGACATGATACAACCATCAAAGCGGGATTTTGTAAAAAAAAAAAATTGGATTCAAATGAATAGATTTGCACAACAACGCACTTTGTGAATCTATTGGGGCAAAATGGTGGGTGGATATACCGTACAATACGCTTCGAGGTATTTTAAGTTGAATATAACCGTTCATTCAAACAAAAAACTGAAACAAATCAGTCATCATTATATCGAAGCAATTTTTGTACACTGAAAATTTATTTCCGTAAATTAGCTTTCACTCGTATCGTAAACACACTCTTAAAAATAATTAAAATTACATGAGCTGTAATTGGTCAAAGATTTAAATTCCATGACATGGAAATTAGTAAATGACTGAATTTTATATGATAATACATGCAAATTCAAAAATGATGGTTGTCTATTAAAAGTAAATACAATATGATGTGAAGTAATGTCTTGTGATCCAATATCACGTCAAGAGTTGAAAAATAGGTCATGTGGATTTAATTTTATGGATTGAGACACTCAAAATTACACGAACGTGAACTGAAATATAAATGCTTGACTCATTTGTGAGGCCATACTATCTATGTGAAAGTTTTCAACAGTCCACAGTCTAGCATTGGCCGGCATTGAAAATGGACGTCGAAGAACATTTCTCTTTTCTTGCGATGATATCTTCAGTCACAGAAGTGGCTGAATATAACTTTATCTTTTCTTTTAACCATTTAATAGTTTCAAATTAAACTGTTTTTTTGCGAATTTTATCACATTATCGAATAACACAAAACAAATGTGAAATAGATATCTTTAGTGCACTCTGTTATTTTCAAAGGAGCTTCTCTCATAGGATGCTGGAAAAATATGGTTTTTTGGTTATCGATTCTGAACACAAATTTTGAATCAAATAATCAATTGCAACATATGCAGTAAAATAGAAGTTCCTCGCTCCAGTAATACTCATTAGATTTATAAATTATAGATTCGTTTATGAAAATACTAAAAATCTATGAAAATTGTTCTCGTAACTGAAATTTGCGTCATGGCATGTAAAATTAGGTGTTCAGCTTTTTCTTCGTGTAAATTTGACAAAGGACGTAAATTTATGTCTTATTAGCCGCTTCGTTTGGGTGCATCTAAAAAGATATATTTTTACATGAAATTTTCTAAGTGTGCATGCATTATGTACATAGAGCAAACGTTTCGTAATTGTATGAAACATTCATAATGCTTGTCATCTTTTTGTACAATGCACAAAATGAAATTTCGTGAAGACCAGTTAATCGCTACTTCTGAGATCAGCGGGAATCATTTATTTATCCAAAAATAGAAATGCAAGCGCTGTCAAGAGTTAGAACCATACACATTAATCAAGTAACTTATCACGAGTCAACATGGTTTAGTGAGATCAACCACGGACTCAATGACAGCCCTTTCCAAAAATGCAGGATTGTGCCCCATGTCAGAAAAATTAAAAAATAGAACGCTGAACAACTCCTTATGGTTGCGCTTTTTTTTCAATAATGTTTTGAGCCGATAAAGTAGATCTGTCAGTGGTGGATGCAACCACCAGAGACGTTTCTTTTTTATTGGTATCAAATTACTCGTAGCTCTTTATATTGTCTTCGTGAAATGAACGAATGTTCTTTCTGTGTCAACAAATGCTTAAAGGCTTCACCAAACTGCAGCGTTTTCTTGCCGTAATCGCGGCGAAAAAATCGCCGCGGTTAGATCACATGGCGGCTTATGGAAGCGCACAAACCAACGCGATTAAAAACGCATCGCGTCGGTTTGTGCGCTCGCATAAGCCGCCATGTAATCTCACCGCGGCGATTTATTCGTCGCGATTTCACTGCGGCGGCGGAGTTTGGTGGAGCCTTAAAGCTTTTGACATTTGCGCGAGTGGCATTGAATACGAAGGTAGCTTCTTAAAAAGTAGTTTCGTTGCAGAAAACAACGAAGAGATCTGTTAGTTCCTCCTTCGATTTCGGAATATAACCGAAAAATAATTTTTAGGGTGTTTTCTGTTGATTCCACTAATCAGTTAACGCGAATTTGCTTCGGTCATGGTCTTGTCCAGCTGATTCCATCAACTCTTCATGTGATCAAGGCTACAGGCTACAAGGCTCCTTTCATTTACGCATCATTATCGCTGAACACTTATCTATTGGATGGAACTCCATAGTTTTGATAACACAAAAGCAAATCCTCGTTGTAATGACAGCTGGATACATCGGGCAAAAACGTAACTGGACAATTGTGGGACGTTTTGTATGTTATTGAATTTATTTTCTTATCCGTCACAAAAAGGCTGGTTTTCATCACAGTTAAATAGATGTCTCGTGAAAACAAACTTGAATGTACGAGGAACCTAGCAAAAGTCAACTCCGGGATTAGTTTAAAATCGGCTTCCGCATACGATTCATGGTTGACCAAGACACATCCATAGAGTTTTGTTAGCACTAGTCAGTCGGGGTCTTCCTTAGCTGTGTCGGTTAAGGCGCAGCTACAAAGCAACACCATGCTGGAGGCGGCTGGGTTCGATTCCCGGTCTGGTCTAGAAATGTTTCGTTAAGGAAAATTTCTCGACTCCCTGAGCATAGGGTATGATTATACTTGCCACACAATCAACTTATGCAAAATTGGTACCAGGAACCATCGAAATCCTTAGTTAATAACTGTGGAAGTGCATTTAGAACGCTAAGTTGAGAGCAAGCAAAATAAGCTTATTGTGAAAGTAACAAGCTTGAAATGCTAAATGAGAAGTCAGACGTTGTGGTTTACGGGCCCAGATTGTGGCCACTGTTTGTTGTTGGAGGGTCAGCATTCAGTTTTTTTGCCAAATTATAATCTGAGCTGTTGAGGCCAGCCTTCATTTTCCGAATGACCTTCAGCCGCATGAACGAATTCCATCCGACTAGTGTTACTGATCTGTTCATCTAATGGTTTTTCAATCAAAACCTGGACTTCTAAGTATTGGAGAAGAAATGACAAGTTCTTAATTTTTCAAAAGGCTATCTCTGAGGACTCATTCCACTTTTTCACCTTCGATTTGGGTTCAGCAGATCACTAAGAGGTGCAGTTATTTCACTAAAATGTGTAAGGAATCTTCGATAATATTTCACCAGTCCCAGCAATATCCGGAGCTTTGTAATCGTAATTGGCATCTCAAACACGAAAATTGGACGAATTTTATCAGGATTGGTTCACAGACTGTTAGTTCTCAACATATATACTAGAAATAGGACTTCTGATGCTACGAAGCGAGACTTTGCGAGATTGATCCTCGGGCGACGAGCCTATTTTTTAGAAGCTATGTACGTAATGCTCTGTGACCAAACCAATATCGTCTAGATAGACAAAAATGTACGCTTTCAATTCACCATTACCAAGAACAGTGTCCACCAACCTTGCTAGAGTGGCTGATCTATTCATAAGGCCAAATGGTATTCGGATGTACCTTTTCCCTGCGCACTGAACGGGGTGTATTTCTGGAATATTTAGCTTTTGAAAGTTGGCCTCAAAGGCATCCAGGGTGTGACAAAGGATAGGCATCACTAACAGTTCACTCATATATTTTGCACGCGTCAAAGCTCCACCTTACCTTATTTGGTTTTGTAACTGGAACACAGTTTAGAGACAACGCCGACTTGTTTCTTTCGATGACTCCTCTTTCCAACAGTCTTTGTAGTTCGATGGAGATCAGTTCTTGGGTTCTTTGTGACATTACGTGTGGAACTGGTGGTTGATTTTTCCATTCATATTTTAACCTTTCTCGGGTATTAAAAAAACTGAGACGTTAGGATCAATATTGACCCGGCTTTCGACCATCATTAGAATTATGAGATTTCA